>JABTTQ020003395.1:0-266577 GCA_016081115.2 Rehmannia glutinosa | reverse complement strand
CGCCTCAAGCGCCCGTTTCAGTTACGTATTGCTACCTGGTTGACCTTGGCACGGAACTCTTATTCGGCCTTGCGGGCTGGTCGCTCAACCTCGGCTTTACGGCTTCTCTCTCGTATTAGCCACGGTCGCGACCTCCTCTGCCTGGTCTTGAGGACTCCTGCCCCACTTTGGAGAGTGGCGTAAACATCTTGCAAATTGATATGCCATCTCTCCAAGTCGGGCGTCTTCTTCTCCATGTCATGAGCCCCCCCGATCGCGTGCCATTGAGTCCGATAATCTACCGGACAACCCATGGCGTATTGAGTCTTCCTCCCGGCCGGTTTAAGCGAGAACTACCGATGCTTGTGTTCAGTGCGACACCTACGGCAAAGCACGATTGCTCCTCGGTAGGTGTGGAGCACTGACAATCTCCACGAACCACCGGCCGTGACCCGACCATCCTTTGCCTCCCTCATCCTCACCTTGGCTCGGGGGATGAAATGACCCTCCCACTAAGGTCGTCCCGAAAGGTCCTCGGGACCCCACCTATTAGAATCTATCGGAGGCACCGGGTGGGGTTGGCGTCTTTTTGTGCCGGGCTCTTGATCACAATGCCCCCTCTTTTCCTCTGGGAGTGGGGCCCCTGGCTCAGGGTGTCCTCATCGAGACATTTGCTGGCCCAAATTTTTCCCTTCGGGCCGCCTCGGCCGTCATATCTTGTCTGCAGCCGCCACAGTCTCCGGGTGGCGGTGCTCCTTCTGGCGGAGCGGGCAAAGAGGTCCATGCCGCGCTTGCAAAAATGATTGATTAAGGAATGGGAAAGGAGTTAAAAAGAAAGAAGTTCAAGAATTACTAATAAACACGCACTGGGTCCCGTTGTACCCGGCCGCTCAGAATCGCACCGCTCAATACGCAAAGATGTTTGTCCCGAGACTAGGCCTTACCGGGACGATCTTGCCTCGCTCCGTCTGCATAGGCCGCCCCATCTCGTGAGTCTGTCCTCCTCGCCTCCTCGTTGGGCTCTCTTAGGCTCTCCCGGCCTCCTTTCCCCCACCACCTCTCCTCGGCCACCTCTCCGGCCTCGGGATCGGGGCAAAGTAGGCCGCAGGCGGGGCTCAGCAAGTAGGGCCTCCGTGGCTAGGACTTCAATCCTTTTGTCCCTTCGACCTCGGCTCAATGTTTTCAAGCGCAGACAAAAATGGCCGAAAGTGGACCCAAGCATAGGGTCGGTTCCACTGAACAAAAGAAGAATTAAGGTCAACACACTTGCCAAAAAAAAAAGAAAGAGGAGAAAAGTACACACTTACGAAAAACTCGTATGTAAAATCCGAAGGGGATAGAGGACTAATCCCTCCACTCCCACGCGAGTCCGCCACTTACCACTCCCAAAACCATTTGTCCTTCCACTCCTTCAGGCTCAAGGCCTTCAACTAGCCCGTCGGTATTCGGCCTGGTGTGTGCATAGAACCACCTGATGGCTGCCCCCGACTGCAAGCGTCAATGGGGCGCTTCAAACGAATAACTCGTTCATTTTAGCAAACCGAGGACGAGGTACCCTTCCTGGGCTGGAACATCACCAACAACCCAATGATCCCCCGAGGTTAGAAGGGTGCACACAGGGACAACGGAAGAACCCACCGCGAAACCACCTCGTAATCACCAATGGCGGGAGAATCACGGCCCACACGGAGGCTATGAGCATATCGACCATACATCCTCCCAGGTGGGTGCTTGGGATACTCTACGCCATCCGACCATCAAAAAGTAACATTATCCGAGATCCTATACTTAGGTGTAGGCGCCCATCTCCCGAACCGACAACATGCTTGGTATGCCATTTTGGTTGGAGGGTCTCCACCGCCCTCTGCACGCACGCGGGCCCTCCTCCGCGTCTCCCGCCATCCCCATGTTGATAGCCCACCGACCCTATGGGCCTTGCGGCCCTCGAACCTTGGGAGGCCTCACCACCCTCATTCTCCCGCACATGCTCTCGCGGTCCATACCTTCTCCTTCCCCTTGCGATTGTCTCGGGATCGGTGTTCAAAGCCTCTTCACTGGACTCTTTTGAACTAATCCAGGCTCGTAAAAGACACCCTCTCGATAGATGGTTCTTTGGCACATAGTCAAAAATCGTATGTGTCTCCGCCAAGTGGAGTTTCAACGGGCGTATGAGTCGAACTTGAAATCTCAACGACACTGGTCGTGAGGTAAAGTTCTTGAACTGGAGAAAACGAAACAGAGGGGTCAGAAGGAGAGAGAAGGTTTTGAAAAAATACCTAAGTGATTCTGGGATCTCTAAACTCAAAGGGCCGAACTGAAATTTCTGCTCGCTCTCAAGGAATATTGCTCGGAAGATTATGAAAGCAAAAGTGTAAAATGAAAGGTGAAAGGGGTATTTATAGATTAAGTTCCCTCGAAAAATGGGACACCAACTCAAAAGCGTGTCTTTTCAATTTCAAAAACTGTCAGAAATGTCACGTCCTCGTGCGCCGCTGCCAAGGTTGTCCCACCCCTTCGGTTCAAGCATTTACTGCCAGATGACACGTGTCAGGGATGAGTGACTTTTGAGGTTTCCTCTTCCCTCAGAATTAAACTTGGGGGCCATTGATGACACCCGAGTCGAGCTGGAAGCCAATCAGTCCACGTGGCCATTCAACACATGTATTGTTTGATAAATGGTTTTATCATGATTTTGATGATTTTTGATTTTACACCAAAACAATGGTTTTAAAGGTTGTCCAAATACTCTAAATGATTTAAAATGGTTTTAATATTTTCCTGAGTATTTCTTCAAGTTTTATTTTCGACAAAATTGGACAACACTTTTAATGATTTTTTGTTAATGTATTTTACACCAAAACAATGTTTCTAAATGTTGTCCTAATACTCCCGATCGGTCTAAAATATTTTCACTATTTTTTGGAGTATTTCTTGAAGTTTATTTTCGATATAAAATTGGATAACACTTTTGTTTTGAGGTCAATAGGTCGCCGTATAGGGCAACCCGTGCACAAAGTTGAGAAAAATAGAAAACTTCATGTTTTGCGAGAAAATGGTCGGGGCAAGCGGTCGCCCTATAGGGCAACAGCCAGTCCGTCGACCTGATCGACCTATGTAAGGCGGCCACCTGCACTGGAGCAATAATTGAAAGCAGAACTTACGCCGCTTCGATTTTTTAGTTCGTGCGACGGTTGGAGTCGGCGTCGACCGGTCGAGGTAGACGTCGGACCGACGTGTAAATGTGTATTCTCTTTTTCTAACGTATATTTGTGTGCGACCGGTCGCCCTTAAGTTTGACAAAAAAAATGTAAACCGTTGTGCGGCAGACATCTTTTCCTTAATTTGTGGGATTGATTTCTAACAGCTCTTTTCTTCAATTGTCTTGCAATTTTTCTGAAATTCATGTCCCCAAGAGGAGCCTATCATGTACAAGACATCTTCTATAAATAGAGGAAGAATTGAAGCAACACAACATGAGAGAAAACTACAACACAACAAGATACACTCAAGAATACACTTGTTCTTACATTGTCTTATTTCTTGTTGTAATTTGCCTACTATTCACTTTCACATCCTTGAGGTCTAGGCTATTCTTGATTACACTTGCACTCAATTGTATTATTCATTATCGAGTTGTAATCTTGAATTTTGGGTTATCATTCAACACAAGATATCCTTGTGAGTGTTCTTGTGGTAAGAACACACTTGGGTGATCTAGGTGTTAGGTGTGAGAAGATTGTGGTAATCTTCTTGTTGAGGTATTGAAGAATTTGGTATTCTTCAAGGTTGAAGATTGTGGTAACTGTTTGATACATGTTTTTATCTTAATTTTGATGATTTTATTTTGTCACCAAAACAATGCTTTTAAAGGTTGTCCAAATACTCCTAAATGATTTAAAATGGTTTTAATATTTTCCTGAGTATTTCCTTAAGTTTATTTTCAATAATATTGGACAACACTTTAATGATTTTATGTCAATGGATTTTTACTCCTAAAACAAGATTTCTAAATGTTGTCTAAATACTCCCAATTGGTTTAAAATGTTCTTACTAAATTTTTGGAGTATTTCTTGAGTTTTATTTTCGACAAAAATTGGACAACATTTACATCTCGTGGTCGACCAGGCCGCCTATAGGGCAACCCGTACACAAGATGATTTTTGAAACAGAAAATGAGACGGAAGAAAAATCGGCGGTCGGCCGCCATCGAGTCGGCCGATCGGCCGGTCGACCCAGGTCACCAGGTCGACCGTGCACCTGCAGTTTGTGTTGAAGCAGTTGATTTTTTACAACAAAATGAATGAGGGGACCTGTTGAGACAGGGTCGACCAAGGCGAAGCCTATGTCGGCCAGTCGCCTGTTGAAATTTTCAAAGTGTTCTTTAATTCTCTTATTTACGTGCGACACTGTCATACGTGCTTTGACAAAGAAAAATATGACCGTTTTGACAAATTGGACACATTTCCTTAAATTGTGGGATTGATTTCTAACAGCTATATTCTTGATTTTAATTGTATTTTTAATCGAGATTTTCAATCCCCAAGAGCCTATGCTTGATCAATCATCTCCTATAAATAGAGGAAGTTTTGGAGCAACCAAAACAACAATTGAGATACAACACAACAAGATACACTTCAAGCAAATACTTGGTCTTTCATTGTTATTATTCTTGTTGTAAATTTGCCTAGCTTATCACTTTCACATCCTTGAGGTCTAGGCTATTCTTGATTACACTTTGCACTCAAATTGTATTATTCATTATTGAGTTGTAATCTTGATTTTGGTTATCATTCAACACAAGATATCCTTGTGAGTGTTCTTCTTCGTAAGAACACACTTGGATGATCTAGGTGATAGGTGCAAGAAGATTGTGGTGATCTTCTTATTGAGGTGTTGAAGAATTTGGTATTCTTCAAGGTTGAAGATTGTGGTAATCTTCACAAGGTGCCGTCGAAGGAAGATTGTGGTGATCTTCAAAGGGAGATTGTGGTAATCTCAAAGGTGTTGTTGAAGAAGAGTGTGGTGCTCTTCAAGGTGTTGTAAGTTGAGTTTGTATTAATTTTGGTAATTAATAAAATTCTTTTTCTTTTGAAATCCATCCCGATATCTTTGGGGTGGTAGAGGATTAGGCCCTAGGTGGGTTGAACCTCTACAAATCGACGTGTGTTGTTTACATTCCGCACCTTCATTATTGTGTTTGAGCATTTGGCTCGAAAAAGAGGGTGAAATCGAAAAGATGGAGATAATCTATTCACTCCCCCTCTAGATTATCGTAGCTGCTTGGACTTACAAGTGGTATCAGAGCCAAACTCTTTGGAAAACTCGTTTCACATCGCGAGTGAAGAGAAACGATCGTCGGCTACGAACGAAGCTCATCTATCTGGCACCTCCACCACCAAGCCACCGCTATTTGATTCCAAAAATTTTATATTTTGGAAAGAAAGAATGGAATGTTATCTACAAGGTTGTGGGTTCGATTTATGGAACATCATCATAAATGGAGAATCCATTTCGATGATAGACACACCACACACCTCCAAAGGATTCAAAGAGCTCAATGATGAAGAGAAGAAAATCATCTCCTTAAACGGTAAGGCTCTAAATATTTTGTATTTTTCATTTACTAATTTGGTATATGAACATATTGTAGGAATTCGATCGGCACATAAAGTATGGCAAAAACTAGAAGCCATCTATGGAGTATTTGCAAATGAAAGGAGTCAAACAAAAGCATCTACTTCTCAAGGTCATACAAGCTCAAATCTAAGGAACAACCCTCTTACAACTTCCAACTATGAAGAAGTTGAATATTGTTTTATGGGCATCAAAGAAGAAAATGAGGTATGTCTTAAACCCTATACTTCCTATGATATTGTTATTCAAAATGATTATAGTGATTTGCAAATGATTATGATGAACTTCAAAATGAATTCCAAAGCTTACTTGTTAAATACAAAAATTTGAAAAAGGAATTCAATGTTTTGAAAAATGATAAGGATAGTTTATTTACTTCCTATGAATCACTATCATGTGCTCACACCACCACACTTGACAAGGTTAAAAACCTTGAAAAAGAAAATAGTACTCTCGTTGAGGATATTAATTGCATGAAAAAGGATTTATCTAAATCCGACTTGAGTACCGATGAAATTGTTGATTGTTGTGATAATTCGAAACTAGAACTTGATCATAAGGTTAATAGTGTCAATCATATGAAAAAGAATCAAGTCTCTAAGCATGTTGGTCGTTATGTTCTTAGTATTATTACATGCTTCTATTGCGGTAAAAAGGGTCATATGGTAAATACTTGTCGAGCTAGAAATAGCTCTAATTATTGTTGGAGACCTAAAAGTCTCAAAGCTAATACTAAAGGACCCAAACACTTGAGGGTACCACAAAATAATGTTTTATTAGGTACCCGGCAAAATAATGATCGAAGAAAATTCATCGCCAAGAAGGCATCAAATGACCGTTTCATTGGATCAAAGAAGGAGAAACTATTTTCGACAAAGCCAATTTCCAAGAAGAGAATATAATCAAAAATGGGTAGAACACAATCCTTGAAATGGCAAAGACATCATCAACAAGATGATTTTCAAAGAAGAAGAGACTATCAACAATGGGAAGGCAACAAACCTTGGAAATGGAGTAATCAAAGAAGTCATCATCAACAAAGTGACTTCTCGAGGGAAGATATCATCAACAATGGAACGGCACAACCCATGGAAACGGCGTAATTGGTAAACCGTATCTCCTATTTAAATATGCATTTTATTTGTCTATTATGCATGTTTTTATTTGTGTCCTACTTGCAAAATGAGTTTTCAAGCATTTATTTTTTTTTATTTAGGTCTTTAATATATTTGTGAGTTTCAAAATATTTAAAAGAAGACCTTGCATGATATTTCTAAAACTCTTGTGCATTTAATTAGACCTATGTGGTTTATTATCTCTTTTGTATATGTGTAGCATAAGTTTTTGATATCTCCTATCACTTGCCTACACTTGTGTCTTTGTGCAAATTTTGTTTAATAATTGTGTAGGATACTTATATCTCATATTCATTGGCTATTTCGTCATCAAGTTTGTTAAACTATCGAGGTACGTTCACTCGTATTTTTCTTAGAACTCGATATTATGCTTATGCACATATCTTTCAAGATATTTCATTTTAACCCCTTAAGTGCCCCTAAATGATTTTGCAAATATTCTCTTAAAAGGAACTACTTGTTAAGTCTCGATTTTCTCGAATATATGTTTTTCCGAAACCCGTATTTGTTGGACTTGATCCAAAATTATCTTTTTGCAAAGTTTTAAAACTTTTGGGGTGAAAAATCGAATTTTGGAAAATTAAGGGAAAGAAAAAATTACCTTGGATGGTCAGCGCGGCCAGGCGGCGACGTGCCGCCACGACGCCGACCGGCCGCACCCTACCTCGACCGGTCGCCCATGCTATTTTTTACAACTTAAAATCTTTGTCTTCCTCTCGAAAAAGACGCAGAAATTTCTCAAAACCTCGTGCGATTTTTCATCCCCTTTCTTCTACAATCTTCAATTCTTCATCAATCTTTGTAATCTTTCTTGCTAATTCACTTTTTTTTTTGCAAGAACTTCACATATATGGCACCTCCAAGAAATTCTACTAACGAAATCCTCAAAAGAGGAGAAAGAGGCAAAGGGGAGAATCTTCTTCCAATCCCCAACAAGATGATATTCTACAAGGAGACTATCAAAATCGAAACTACGGAAGAGAGATTGTCGAATTAAGAGCCGGGGTTTCAAAATCAAGCATTCATTGGGACTCTAGTAAGTTATCACTCCTCTACGAACCTCCCTCTAGAGCTAATAGATTTCGATTTTTAAATAAATTTGCGGATGAACATTATGAGAATATTGGATTGAATGATAAGAAAATTGCGTGCACTCGTATGGTTCGATTTCAAGCATTTCATGATGAATTTCCGGATATTAGAGCTTATTTTGAAATTCAAGGATGGGTTTCACTTTGGGATAATCCGTGTTTGCATTATGATGACGAGCTTATAAAACTCTTTTATGCAAATATGTGGATTGTTGATGCTACGGTAGACAATCCGTTGGAACTTCACACATTTGTTAATGGTAGGCATTTTTCATGGACATTGGCTGATATTTGTAATCACTTTAACGTGCCAAATGATGGAGTGGTCAATGTGGATTGCGCCCATTGGGATGATAACATTTTCGGTGTTTCACTAGATGATGTGAAAACCTTTTTAGGAGTATATCCCGAAGTGACATACTCGGCAATGCCGCAAAATTATCGGATTATATCTATCATTTGCTCCTATTGTGTTTGTGGAAAGGAAATAAAACTTCCGAGTAATCTCGAACTCTTTCTCACCTATAAGATTGTTCGAGGAGAAAGAGTAAATTATGGGGCATTTTTTGTGTATTGCTTGTTGGAATCTAGAAAGCTTAACAAGAAAAAATATACCTTGGGTAATTTGATTTGCCGACTCTTATACTTATCGGGATACCCGGAAAATGAAATGAATACCGAAATTCGTCACAATGATTTTGATAATGCCAACATTCTACAAATGGTAAGAATGCGACGACATTTACCACGGGTTCCTACCAAAGCCGCTAGGGGACGTGCCCGACATCAACAACAACCTCGGGATGATTTCTTTAATGACAATGAGGTTGAAAATATTGGAAGATGTGAGTTTGACGAACAAAGAGATGATGGGGGGAATGAAGAGGAAAATGAAGAAGAAAATGTGGGAAATGAACAAGAAATTAGGGAGGAAGAAAATGAGGAAGGAGATGAAGACGAGTTGGATGTTGAAGATCTAAATCTCAAAGAGAGAATGGCCAAAGTGGAAAGAGAAACATTTAGAGATGTGGCCTCTCTTAGAAAGGAGCTCCGGGTTGTGAAAAAGGAAAATTCTAGTTTGAAAAAGTTAATTGGCAAATTGAAGAAATTCATCAAAGATCTTATTCCCGGAACTTGCTTCTCTTCGGACGAGGATTGATGTCCCCTCCCCCTTTACTTTCTAGCATTCTCATTCATGTTGCTTTGTATTTTCATGAACTATCTTGTAAAACTCTTTTGCACTAATGATATTTACTTGTTTTCTTGAAAGGATTAAAATTGCAAGTTGATAATGACTTGTGGATGATCATGATATTGATGGAGTATTTGATGGTAAAAATACTCTTATATGGCATTGTTTGATGATTGGTATGAAGTACTTGATGGTAAAAGTGCTTCTTTTAAATGCTTTGATCATTATGCTTAGATGGATATGTTGGGATATTTGATATATCATACATTGTTTAAAGCATGACTTGTATTACTTGATGGATGCTCTAATTTTTGGCATTTGTAATGCCTTGATCCTTTGGCTTATATTATCTCAATTGGGTTGAACCCTTGAGAATCTCTTTGTTGAGCCTCTTATTTGATGGACAAATGTTGCATATTTTGCATATGATCTTATTGAGCTTTGAAATAAGGATGATTGATGATGATATGGAAATTCTTTGGCTTGATACATTTACAAGGGCTATATTCTATCTCTTTTATTTCTCACGCCCATAATGTGTTCGATGAATTGTTACAATGAAATTTTCAACTTCTACATGATTCTCTTGCTTCAAAATGTCTTAAAATCTTTTTGAAATCATGTTTTTTAGCTAACCAATGAGCTTATGGATTTCTTATGTTACATTTCTCCCATTTTCTTTGGATTTTAAGCATAAATTGCTCAATGGTTGATAAACCGTCTCATTTGCGCACTTTGATATATTTGTATGATGTTTTTATCATCCTAACATTCTTTTTGATGATTCCAAAGGGGGAGAAACAGGATATTGACTCATTAGCTCAAAGAAGCTAATAAAAGCTTGTCACAAAAGCTATAAGCTGTGGCTCATAAAAGCCATAAGTTGTGATTCTTTTTTAGTCCAATTGTTGCTTGATGGACTTATATAATTGTTTAAAGATGTTTTGTGACAGGGGGAGCTTATAAGCTCTTGAACAAATTGTAAAAGCTAAAGCTTTTAGCTTATGGAGAAATTGCTTTTACATTATTATTGATATGCTTGTTGATAGGGGGAGCTTGTGTACTATATATTTACTCCCCTACTTGGTTGCTTTTATATATTTTGGAAATTTTGGTTGCTTCCAAACGGTCAAATGTTTTTACCGGAAAATCATTTCTAAAATTGTTCTCCTACTTTGTGTAAAAATTGTTTTGGTTTGTAATCATCAAAAAGGGGGAGATTGTTTGATACATGTTTTTATCTTAATTTTGATGATTTTATTTTGTCACCAAAACAATGCTTTTAAAGGTTGTCCAAATACTCCTAAATGATTTAAAATGGTTTTAATATTTTCCGGAGTATTTCCTCAAGTTTATTTTCAATAATATTGGACAACACTTTTAATGATTTTATGTCAATGGATTTTTACTCCTAAAACAAGATTTCTAAATGTTGTCTAAATACTCCCAATTGGTTTAAAATGTTCTTACTAAATTTTCAGAGTATTTCTTGAGTTTTATTTTCGACAAAAATTGGACAACATTTCTGTCTCGTGGTCGACCGGTCGCCCTATAGGGCAACCCGTACCTGAAGATGATTTTTGAAACAGAAAATGAGACGGAAGAAAAATCAGGCAGGTCGACCGATCGCCCTGGGCGACGACCGATCCGGTCGACCTGTCACCCAGGGGTCGACCGGTACCTGCAAGTTTGTGTTGAAACAAATTGATTTTTTACAACAAAATGAATGAGGGGGACCGGTTGAGACAGGGGTCGACCGGTCGAAGCCTATGTCGACCGGTCGCCCTGTTGAAATTTTCAAAGTGTTCTTTAATTCTCTTATTTCTGTGCGACCGGTCGCCCTGTGCTTTGACAGCAAAAATATGACCGTTTTGACAGCAGACACATTTCCTTAAATTGTGGGATTGATTTCTAACAGCTATATTCTTGATTTTAATTGTATTTTTCTGTATATTTTCAATCCCCAAGAGGAGCCTATGCTTGATCAATCATCTCCTATAAATAGAGGAGGTTTTGGAGCAACCAAAACAACAATTGAGATACAACACAACAAGATACACTTCAAGCAAATACTTGGTCTTTCATTGTTATTATTCTTGTTGTAAATTTGCCTAGCTTATCACTTTCACATCCTTGAGGTCTAGGCTATTCTTGATTACACTTTGCACTCAAATTGTATTATTCATTATTGAGTTGTAATCTTGATTTTTGGTTATCATTCAACACAAGATATCCTTGTGAGTGTTCTTGTGGTAAGAACACACTTGGATGATCTAGGTGATAGGTGCAAGAAGATTGTGGTGATATTCTTATTGAGGTGTTGAAGAATTTGGTATTCTTCAAGGTTGAAGATTGTGGTAATCTTCACAAGGTGCCGTCGAAGGAAGATTGTGGTGATCTTCAAAGGGAGATTGTGGTAATCTCCAAAGGTGTTGTTGAAGAAGAGTGTGGTGCTCTTCAAGGTGTTGTAAGTTGAGTTTGTATTAATTTTGGTAATTAATAAAATTCTTTTTCTTTTGGAAATCCATCCCGGATATACTGGGGTGGTAGAGGATTAGGCCCTAGGTGGGTTGAACCTCTATAAATCGACGTGTGTTGTTTACATTCCGCACCTTTATTATTGTGTTTGAGCATTTGGCTCGAAAAAGAGGGCGAAATCGAAAAGATGGAGATAATCTATTCACCCCCCCTCTAGATTATCGTAGCCGCTTGGACTTACATAATCTTCACAAGGTGCCGTTGGAGATTGTGGTAATCTTCAAGAGAGATTGTGGTAATCTCAAAGGTGGTGTTGAAGAAGAGTGTGGTGCTCTTCAAGGTGTTGTTGTAAGTTGGTGTTGTATTAATTTGTGGTAAATTAATAAAATCTTTTTCTTTTTGAAATCCATCCCTGGATATCTTTGGGGTGGTAGAGGATTAGGCCCTAGGTGGGTTGAACCTCTATAAATCGACGCGTGTTGTTTACATTCCGCACCTTTATTATTGTGTTTGAGCTTTTGGTTCGAAAAAGAGGGCGAAATCGAAAAGATGGAGATAATCTATTCACCCCCTCTAGATTATCGTAGCCGCTTAGACTTACAAGTGGTATCAGAGCCAAACTCTTTGGCAAGCTCGTTTCACATCGCGAGTGAAGAGAAACGATCGTCGGCTACGAACGAAGCTCGTCTATCTGGCACCTCCACCACCAAGCCACCTCAGTTTGATTCCAAAAATTTTATATTTTAGAAAGAAAGAATGGAATGTTAATTACAAGGTTGCGGGTTTGATATTTGGAACACCATCATAAATGGAGAATCCATTCCGA
Source organism: Rehmannia glutinosa (assembly GCA_016081115.2). Taxonomy (NCBI): domain Eukaryota; kingdom Viridiplantae; phylum Streptophyta; class Magnoliopsida; order Lamiales; family Orobanchaceae; genus Rehmannia; species Rehmannia glutinosa. The sequence goes on along the minus strand of JABTTQ020003395.1, from coordinate 254,241 downwards.
TGATAGACACACCACACACCTCCAAAGGCCTCAAAGAGCTAAATGATGAAGAGAAGAAAATCATCTCCTTAAACGGTAAGGCTCTAAATATTTTGTATTGTTCATTTACTAATTTGGAATATGAATATATTGTAGGAACTCGATCGGCACATAAAGTATGACAAATATTAGAAGCCATCTATGGAGTATTTGCAAATGAAAGGAGTCAAACAAAAGCATCTACTTCTCAAAGGGATACAAGTTCAAATCTAAGGAACAAGCCTCCTACAACTTCCAACTATGAAGAAGTTGAATATTGTTTTACTGGTATCGAAGAAGAAAACGAAGTATGTCTTAAACCCTCTATTTCCTATGATATTGTTATACAAAATGATTATAGTGATTTGCAAAATGATTATGATGAACTTCAAAATGAATTCCAAAGCTTACTTGTTAAATACAAAAATTTGAAAAAGGAATTCAATGTTTTGAAAAATGATAAGGATAGTTTATTTACTTCCTATGAATCACTATCATGTGCTCACACCACCACACTTGACAAGGTTAGAAATCTTAAAAAAGAAAATAGTACTCTTGTTGAGAATATTGAAGGCATGAAAAATGATTTAGCTAAATCCAACTTGAGTACCAATGATATGACCGAAATTGTTGATTATTGTGATAATTCGAAACTAGAACTTGATAATAAGTTTAATGTTGTCAATCATATGAAAAGGGATCAAGTCTCTAAGCATGTTGGTCATTATGCTCCTAGAATTATTACTTGCTTTTATTGCGGTAAAAAGGGTCATACGATAAAAACTTGTCGAGCTAGAAATAGCTCTAATTATTGTTGGAGACCTAAAAGTCTCAAAACTAATCCCAAAGGACCCAAACCCTTGAGGGTACCACAAAATAATTTCTTGATAGGTACCCGGCGAAATAATAATCGGAGAAAATTCATACCGCCAAGAAGACATCAAATGACCAATTCATTTGATCAAAGGAGAAAACATTTTCAACAAAGCCAATTTCCAAGAAGAGGATATAATCAAAAATGGGAAGAACACAATCCTTGGAAATGGCAAAATCATCATCAACAAGATGATTTTCCAAGAGAAAGACACTTTCAAAAATGGGAAGGCCACAATGCTTGGAAATGGAGCAATTGGAGAAACTATCATCAACAAGAAGATTTTCAAAAGGGAAGATACCATCAACAATGGGAACGGCACAACCCATTGAAATGGCGTAATTGGTAACCCGTATATCCCTAGTTAAATATGCATTTTATTTTGTTATTATGCATGCTTTTATTTGTGTCTTAATTGCAAAATGAGTTTTCAAGTATTTATTTTTTTAATTAAGGTCTTCAATATTTATTTGTGCTTTTAAAGTTTTTTTAAAAGAAGACCTTATATGATGTTGTTAAAACTCTTGTGCATTTTTGTAAGACTAAAAAGTGTTATCATCTCTTATGAATTTTTATGGCATGAGCTTACTTTGCGATATCTCTTAGCCTACACTTTTATCATTATGATTTGTCTTTAGATTTATTTTAAGAATTGTGTAGGATTTACATATTTTCACAAATGGCCATTTACGTCATTATTTGTCAAGAAAGGCATAAATTATCGAGGTACGTTTACTTGTGTTACTTTTACTCTTATAGACTCGATATATGTATTGCCATATGCCTATGTTCTTGTTTTTTATAGTATTTCATACAAGTGCCATTAAGAGGATTTTTAGATTTTTTGAAAGGCACTATTCGATATTTGATTGCACATATTTGCTTTGTCAACTTTTGTTCAAATGAGGTCTCAACTATATGCTATCGGATTTTCAAATTTAAAAAAGAGACCTTTTGTAGCTTTCTTAAGCTTATTTGAACTTGCATGATTTATTAGACTCTTGATGATCTTCTAAATGCATAGTGTGTATTTCTTGCTTCATGGTCTATATATATAGTGTCTATTCCTACTATGCTCTTTTGCAAGATATTTTGTGATTGATGATTGAGGCATGTTTTTACACTTGGGATATTTTTTTCTTGCTTATATAAGCGATGCCGTTAATGAGTTTGTTAAGTTGTGTAGATGAGAAATGAAGTACTCCAAATATTAGTTACCTCAAAATATTTGGATGTAAATATTCTACTATGAACACCTTAGATCAATTGGATGCCCTATGATGATAGTGATGAAGAAGACAAAAAGGGTATTCCGGAACAAACTCGATGACCAAGGCAACATTGGTCGAACTAAGGCGAGGTTAGTAGCTCAAAGTTTTTTTTTTTTCTAGAAGAAGGTAATTGATTTTGATGTAATATTTGCACTCATAGCACATTTAGTAGCTATTTGCATTTTTACTTGCCCATTCTTGTTTTAAGAAAATTTCAAGCTTTACCAAATGGATGTTAAATCCAATTTTCTCAATGGTTTTATTCAAGAAGAAGTCTATGTAAAACAACCTCCGGGGTTTTAAATTTTTCTAGGCCAAATGATTTTTATAAAAGGCCTTGTATGGTTTAAAACAAGTACCCCATGTATGGTATGATAGACTTAGCTATTTTTGCTAAATGATTCTACAAGAGGTAAAGTTGATACTACTCTCTTTGTTTTTAAAAAAGGGCAAGATTGTTTACTTGTGCAAATTTATGTTGATAATATTTATGGTGCTACTAATAAATATTTGCGCAAGATATTTTTCCAAGTCAATGCAAGGTGAACCTAAGATGATCATGATGAGGGAAGCTCAAATTTGATCATTGGAATTCAAATTACTCAATGCTAAGAAGATGGTTATATTTCAAAAGAACTCTTGAAGGAGTTAAGCATTGAAGAAAGAAGAACTATCTCAACCTCTATGGCTAAAGATTGACAAAGGTTGAGAAAGGCATATCGGTCGACAAACAAATTTGAGGTATGTTTTCTATTATTTCTATAGACTCGACATTCCATATGCCTTATGTCTATATGCTCGACTTCAAAAATTATCCCAACAAATCTCATTAAAGTGTCGTTAAAAGAAATTTTTAAATATTTATAAGGCACTTCTTCTTATGACTTGTTCATCCAAAGCTTTTAAAACGTTCTTATTTTTTTGGGATAACAAGTCCGGTGAAAATTATTCAAAATATAGTTCGTCATCATCGAACTAAATATATTGAGATTCGATTTTTTTTAAAAGGGATATAGTTTTTAACAAAAACTTGAGATGTGTTTAATTAGTCTCAAAGTTAACTCGCGGACATTTGTTCATTTACCGCTGAGTATTTTACCTCATTTCGAGTTTGATTATGACATAATGTATATTGAATAAGGTCTACGTTTGCATTTTGCACGTCTTTAAAACTTAGGGGCGAAAAATCGGATTTTTGGATCAAACTTGAATTTGCAAAATGCAGAAAGAAGCGTTAAGTGGGCTGCCGGGGGCAAGTCGACCGTCGCCCACCTGCCGACCGTCGCCCTAGACCTTGATCGGTCGCCCAATGTGATTTCTTGGCTTAAATCGTCTGTTCTTTTACTTAGCCATTTTGGCCCTTTCAACTCTATATTCGTCCCTTTGCAAATTTCACACACATTTCACTTCAAATGAGTTTTGATGCATGAATTATATATTTTGGGGACTACCTAGCTCGGTTATCATCATTGATGCTCATCTTTACCGATTGAATGGTAAGAAATTCACTCTCTTTAGCTTAATTGGGTTGAACCCTTGAGTTTGTGGCTTATATGTATTTTTCTTGATGCAATTCATACATATTTGTGATGAGTTTATTGATTATTGATGAATGATATTTATAAGATTGCATTTGGTGATGAAAAACTTTGCTTGATTTCATTTACAAGGGCTATATATATATATTTTTCAACTTTTGACGCCCGCCAAGTGTTCGATAAAATATCTCAATGAAAAATTCATCACCTACATGATTTTCTCGATTTCAAAAGTCTCATATATTTATAGAGATCATGTTTTTGCAAATCAAATGATTTTTCATAAGCTTCTACAAGTCGTATGATCGACTTTTCTCTTCCATTTGGCCTATAAGCTTCATTGTTCAAATAGCTCGATACATCAGTTTAGTTGCGCACTTTGATATGAATATATAATGTATTTATCGTGCTAACATTCTTTTTGATGATTCCAAAGGGGGAGAAACAGGTTATGAGCTCTTTAGCTCAAAGAAGCTAAGATAAGCTCAAACGAAAAGAAGCTATAAGCTATGGCTTCCTAAAGCCATAAGTTGTGTATGACTCTTGGTCCATTGGTTGTAGTATGGACTTATATATGTTTCTAATGATGTCTCTTTGACAGGGGGAGCTTTTAAGTTATTGATACTTAAGCTCAATATCGAAAAGCTAATATTTTAGCTTATATTTAAGTTGCTTCTATATAACTATTGATGTGCATGTTGATAGGGGGAGTATTTGCTATATGTGTTTGAATATCTCTACTCCCATCCTTGTGTTTTTATTGCATGGAATGTTGTCGCTCACAATGGATAGTTCTCTTTAACCGGTAAAATTGTTTTGTTTTCAAAATCGACCTCGTTAAAATTGTTTTGGTTTGTAATCATCAAAAAGGGGGAGATTGTTTGATAAATGGTTTTATCATAATTTTGATGATTTTTGATTTTACACCAAAACAATGGTTTTAAAGGTTGTCCAAATACTCCTAAATGATTTAAAATGGTTTTAATATTTTCCGGAGTATTTCTTCAAGTTTTATTTTCGACAAAATTGGACAACACTTTTAATGATTTTTTGTTAATGTATTTTTACACCAAAACAATGTTTCTAAATGTTGTCCTAATACTCTCGATCGGTCTAAAATATTTTCACTATTTTTCGGAGTATTTCTTGAAGTTTATTTTCGATATAAAATTCGATAACACTTTTGTTTTGAGGTCAACCGGTCGCCGTATAGGGCAACCCGTACCTGAAAGTTGAGAAAAATAGAAAACTTCATGTTTGCAGATAATGGTCAGGGCAATCGGTCGCCCTATAGGGCAACCGGTGCCGTCGACGTCGGCCGACCGACTATAGGGCGGCCGGTGCACTGGGAGAAATAATTGAAAGCAGAACTTACGCCCTTCGATTTTTTAGTTTGTGCGACCGGTTGAGTCGGCGTCGACCGTCGAGGTAGACGTCGACCGGTCGCTCCGTAAATGTGTATTCTCTTTTTCTAACGTCTATTTGTGTGCGACCGTCGCATCTTAAGTTTGATAGCAAAATGTAACCGTTGTGCGTGAGACATCTTTTCCTTAATTTGTGGGATTGATTTCTAACAGCTCTTTTCTTCAATTGTCTTGCAATTTTTTACAGAATTCATGTCCCCAAGAGGAGCCTAACATGTACAAGACATCTTTTATAAATAGAGGAAGAATTGAAGCAACACAACATGAGAGAAAACTACAACACAACAAGATACACTCAAGAATACACTTGTTCTTACATTGTCTTATTTCTTGTTGTAATTTGCCTAGCTATTCACTTTCACATCCTTGAGGTCTAGGCTATTCTTGATTACACTTGCACTCAATTGTATTATTCATTATCGAGTTGTAATCATGAATTTTTGGGTTATCATTCAACACAAGATATCCTTGTGAGTGTTCTTGTGGTAAGAACACACTTGGGTGATCTAGGTGTTAGGTGTGAGAAGATTGTGGTAATCTTCTTGTTGAGGTGTTGAAGAATTTGGTATTCTTCAAGGTTGAAGATTGTGGTAATCTTCTTGTTGAGTGTTCGCCTATATTTTTAGCTTCACCGCAAGTGTATGGTGTACGTTATCGAATAGGGTAGCAAGGTCGTATCCACGGAGACTAATAAATTAATATGCTAAGTATTTAACCAAGATAGTCTTATTTTTATTTAGACGATCGAAATTTGATGATTGTTGTTTTGAGATTAAGACAATTTAAATCACTAAAACACAAGAATAAGATAACACGAATGAAAGAAGTATCAAGATGATGTAATGGATTTCCGAGTTAAGGTTTCGATTAATAATCCTCTTGTTGTCCGGTTTAATCAAGCCACGTTATTATCAATATTCCTATAAGACGATCACAAAGCTATTTTATCCTCCCTCTCGAGATGCATATAAAATGTAGATTGAAATACTTATGCTAGCATCTCTACTCAATATAAAGCATTCAACTCCCGAAAGCACAAAAGATCAAATATCCTCACAGATATTTACAAACCTCTCGATTCATGCAAATATTTGTGTCGAGTATTCAAGATCTAATATTGAAACTCATCTCTCGAATTATGAATCAATATATCAAACAAGTTAAATCATTGATCAAGTGATAAAACAAGTATAAGCTCAAAATACTCAAATAGGCTTCAAGATAATAACTTCAACTAAGATTAAAACATCCAACAAGAGTTCATTAATCTACTTCCAAAACCCTAAATCTCAAGAGTTTAGCTACACATGATTAAAAACTTATAAACAAAGTGTTCAAAGTCATTACAAATGAAAATGAAAGATTGAAACTAAAAGAGAAGCAAGAAAAACTTAGGAACGTCAACAATCTCTCGATATATCTCCGTTCTTCAAGCTCCGATGCAACCCGATTGTCTCCTTGATGTCTCCTTCCAAGAGTTGACTCTTGTCTTGTGTTGTAGATCCCAAAAATGCCAAAATGTCCTTGTGTGCGCCCCCCAAAAAGCCTTTTTATACTCCCCATCATGTTTAGGGCTTAATGCTGCAGATTATGGGATTCCAGCACAGACGCACGGGTGTGTGCGCCCGAGCACGCTGGTTACCCGTGTGCCACCTCTTGGAATACCCCAACTCTCCCAGTAGGGCGCACGGGTGGTGCGTCGGAGCACGGCTACCTGCACCACTCCGGTGAAATAATCCGATCCTCTCGTAGGACGCACGGGTGGTGCGCCCATGCATGGGCTACCCGTGCGCCATGTTGCAGCTCCAATAATCCTTATACAGGGGTGCACGGGTGGTGTCTTGAGGGACGCCCAACCCGTGTGCCCTCTGTCTTTTCCGTAAATGCTCAACTTTCGCTCTTTTAGGCTTCACTTTTCGTATATCCACTCAATTCTCCGTGTTTCCACTTTGCTTTCCTCGTATTCATATTCAATTGGCTTCAAATATCATGAAATTCCTACAAAATAAGCAAAGTGTAATATCTTTTCCACAAGGAGTGAATATGTACATTTTACACGAGTATATGCATGTTTACTCATCATTATAGCTCGAAATACGCCTCAAAATACATGCAAAACTCACGCCTATCAAAATCCCCCAAACTTAAACTGTTGATCGTCCCGATCAACAATATTTAGAACACGATAAAGCACAACAGGGAGATAAAGATAACAACGCACACAGAGAATCCACAAGAAAATCCATATTGTTCGTCATGAATGCTGAGTACAACTCAATCAAGCCTCAAATATCTAATCAAAGAACACGCCTCAAATAAAACAAAGTGAAATGCTCTGAATTCCAACTCTCGAAGTTAAGTGTATACTCTCATCTCACGAGGATATAGGACGTGTTTACGCTCAAATCAATTCGATGTCGCAAAATTGCCATAGGCTTGCAATTCGTCTCATATCTCCGCCACTAAAGTGTATGCAATTTGTGAATCATAAAGGACTTTCTCATTTGGTTGTAATGAAGGCTCTTTGGTTTGGGTAGGAAATTTTGGATAAAGTGACTCAAACTCGAGTATATAGACCTCTGAGCATATCAATCATTTTCATTACAATCCCATATGCTCTCCAATCATCCCTCATTTTTATCAACTTCATTTATCTCCATTTCCTTTCTTTCTTTTGAGAATCGCCTCCATTCACAATCCTTCGCCCCCCAAGTTTATCAACTTCATTTTTTTTTTCATTTGTTCAACTCCTTTCCTTTCTTTTTTTTTTTGTTCCATTTAACCAAGTACGCCCAAGTATCTTATTTTTCAATTTCCACTCATTCAACCTCGTTCATTCCCCTTTTACTCAACGTTATACACTCGAGTTTAAAGTGATGGATATATATTAAGATCAAGGGTTAAATTTTGTGGTTATCAAAGAAATAGGCTATAGGCTCAACTTGGCTAACTAGGAGTTTTCAACATTTTTAGGTAGGCAAAAGGCTTGAAAGGCTAGCACAGATGGCCTTTAATCACATTCACAATTCACATACACATGTGGCCTTGACAGAGATACCCAAGCAAGTTCTAGAATTCGACAACACGAATGATACCCTCAATCACAACAAGACACAAGATATAAGCGTAAAGGCTCAAAGCTCACGAGGCTTGTCAAAATGTAATTCAAAGCATCACACCAAGTTTTTCTTATTAACATGCTCAAAGTTATCTATTCAAGGATCAATCAATTCATAACCAACATCCCATCCCAACAATATGAATTCTCAATCAACACACAAACAACAAGTTGCAACATGATTGGTCAACACACTCTCTAACCACTACTAAAGCAATAGACGTGCTAAAGCTATAAACATGCTCTAATGCAAATGCAACCTAGAGTGCTCTAATGCAACTATATGAAAACACGAAATGCATGACTAAATTGTTTTATTTTTTTTATTTTTTTTTTAAAAAAAAACTCAAAAAAATGAAACAAAAACACACAAATCACACTCATAAAAACGCATGTCAAATTACTCATATTCACACAAAATTGAAATTAAACACACACAAAAATGAAAGTCACACGAAAAACCGTTGGGTTGCCTCCCAACAAGCGCTATATTTAACGTCTTTAGCTTGACGCTTTTAATTCGATTATGATCTTTGCGAAATGAGGCTTGTCACCTCATCGTGCGATTTTCCATGCCAATCCCGCTCACTTGGATTTACACCTCCCTTGATCATTGCTAAAGGAGGTTTTTCATGTTTGTCAACTATCCATGCGTTCTCCTCTTCATTGTGCGAATGTTACGTGCACGCTTTTGGTTCAACATCAGGCTTTTTGTGCCTTTCCTTCTTCTTCATTGATAATCCCTGCATATTATCTTTAGAATGCACACAATTATTCAAGCTATTAGCTTGAGTACAGGAATTAGCAATTGTTGTTGTTTTACAACCATTAAAACCATCATGTCTTTTCACATTCCGAAAAATGGAAAATGAAATACGCTCATCATCAACTTGTAATGTAAGCTCCCTTTCTTCACATCTATTAGTGCTTCCGCGGTTGCCAAAAATGGACGCCCAAGTATAAGAGGGGTGTCACAATCCTCATTCATATCTAGCACTAGAAAATCCACGGGGAATATGAATTTATCGACTTTTATGAGCACATCTTCTAGTATCCCCGTTGGATGTACGAGTGATCTATCCGCGAGTTGTAGGGTGACAAATGGATGGTCTCACTTCTACGAGTCCAAGCTTCCCGAGAACGGACAAATGGCATCGAATTGATACTAGATCCTAGATCACAAAGTACATTATCAAAGAAAATATCGCCTATTGTGCCAGGAATAGTGAAACTCCCCGGATCTTTCAGCGTTTGCGGTATTTTCATTTGTATGAGTGCGCTACATTCTTCCTCATCAAGTTGACCATCCCATTCTCCGCCCATTTGTTCTTGTTGGACATCACTTCCCTAAAAACTTCGCATAATTTGGCATATGTTTCATTGCTTTCGCAAAAGGAACGTTAATGTGCAATTTTTAAACATGCCCACAAATTTAGCAAATTGATTATTGATTAGTCTTGTGAAACAACCGGGGAAAGGGAAGAGGAATATTATATTTCAACAAATTAAAGTTAGGATACGATTCACGTTTCTTGGCTCTTTTTTGTTTATCAATTTGTTGCTCGGTTCATCCTTTAACTTTCATATTGCCTTGGGCGTCGTTTCTGTCATTTCCCTAAATTTGAATGGTAGGTTCGGCAACACACACGACCTGGTCGTGCATTGATACACGAGTCGTGCGTGATTCTGACGTCACACCAATATCAGCATTTTCAGACTCTTCATTCCCTCGGGTTGACCTCCGTGTTGCTTGGAAATTGACCCTTTTGATGTTGACTCCCCACAATTGCAGCCAATTGACCCATTTGAGTTTCCAGATTCTTTATTGAGCTTGTCACTTGTTGTTCTAACTTATCCATCCTAAGGTCTTGCTTAGCGATGTGGCTCCTCGTTTCATTCATGAATGCATTAGATTGATTTATGAATGATGTGAGTGTATCTTTCAACGACGATTTGCCTTCCCATTACCGCCTCCACTTGAAGCATTAAATCCGTGGAGGTTGTAACACATTCTTTGTATTTGCATAGGAAAAATTTTCATGATTTCTCAACCCTGGATGGTAGTGCGTTGGGTTTGAATTATTCCTAAATTGCTGAAATTCGATTATTCACATAATTTACCTCTTCCGTCGGATATAGAAGAGCTTCACTACCCGTGCTCGTGCACTTTGCTACGGCCCCTTCGTAAATACACTCAATTGAGTTGTCAAAGCCGCTACTTGTACCGTCAATGTTTTAATTGGTCCAATCCGAGATTTCGGCTACTCGTTGTACATTAGATCTTTCGGATGGCCACTGTAATCATTCATGGCCATTTCCTCAAGAAGATTTAAGCATCTTGTGGAAACCTTGCCAACAATGCTCCGCCATTGCGGCATCTACAAAGGCCCTCGTTTGTCCCATTAAACCATTGTAAAAGAAGCATAATCGTTGATCCTCTGAAACCTATGTTGTGGACATCTTCGTAACAAATCCCTAACCTTTCCCAAGCCTCATACAAAAGCTCTGAGTCGAACTGTCAGAATTGAGTAATCTCGCTTTGAGCTGCAAAGTTTTGCTCGGTGGAAAGAATTTAAACAAGAACTTTTGGCTCAGTTCGTCCCATGTGTGTTTTACACTGCTTTGCAAAGTACCCAACCAATTTCTCGCCTTATCCCTTAAAGAGAATGGGAATAGGCGCAGTCTTATGGCGTCATCTGAGACTCTGTTCATTTTGATCGTATTGCATATTTGGATAAAATGCGCAAGGTGAGAGTTAGGATCTTGATTGTAAACCCCCCAAACTGATTCTGTTGCACCATATTGATTAGTGCCGGTTTGAGCTCGAAGTTGTTGGCATTGATAGGAATGTTGGATAAATGTTTTTATCATGATTTTGATGATTATGTTCGATTTTGTTCAAATACGTTTTTAAACCAAAATTATGTCCCTAAATGTTGTCTAAATACTTCCGATCAACCTAAAATGTTTTTACTAATTTTCGGAGTATTTCTTGAAGTTTATTTTCAATAAAACATTGGACAACACATTTGTTTCGAACTCGACCGATCGCCCTATAGGGCAACCCGCACTGAGTTGAGTGAGAAACAAAATGGGGCGTAAGAAAAACAGGCGGGCGGCCAGACGACCAGGTGGGCGGCATCGTGCGGTCGGCCGTCGGCCGCGGGACGACACACTGCACTGCAAGTTGGATTTTTGTTCCGACTTCTCTGTTTCGTAAAATCGTCAAGCGGCAACTCGGTCATGACTAAGGCGACGGTCGCACCCCCCTTCGACCGGTCCCCCTGTGTAAAAATTCGCAGAATTCAATTTCAATCTTATCTCTGCGCGACCGTCGAACCCCATGTTTATCAAAAACTATCCGTTGCGTTTTGCACAACTTTTCCCTATTTTGTGGGATTGATTTCTAACAGCTATATTGATCATTTTAAATGGTTTCTTTTGCGAAAGAAATCACTCCCCAAGGAGGAGCTAATGTCCTGAAATGAAAGCCAAGTCCTCTCCTATAAATAGAGGCTTCATTCAAGTAACAAGACACAACACTTACTACAAGCAAAAAGAGCATTCAAAGCAAACACTTCTATATCTTGTTGTATTAGCCTAAGCACTTTCACTTGCACTTATTTGAGGTCTAGGCTTTCAATTCTTGATTACACTTGTACTCATATTGTATCAATCTTTATTGAGTTGTAATCTTGATTTTGGTCATCATTCAACACAAGACATCCTTGTGAGTATTCTTGTGGTAAGAATACACTTGGGTGATCTAGGTGATAGGTGTTTGAAGGTTGTGGTAATCTTCAAAGGTGTCGTAAGAGGGTTGTGGTAATCCTCAGGTGTTGTAAGAGGATTGTGGTAATCCTCAAGGTGGTGAAAGAGGGTTGTGGTAATCCTCAAGGTGTTGTATTAATTTTTGGTAAATTAATAAAATCTTTTTTTCTTTTTGAAATCCATCCCGGAGATACTGGGGTGGTAGAGGATTAGGCCCTAGGTGGGTTGAACCTCTTTAAATCAACGAGTGTTGTTTATTTTCCGTATCTACATTCTTGTTATTTACTTGTTGTTTCGAAAACGATGGTGATTTGCGAAAAATCGGCATAATCTATTCACCCCCCCTCTAGATTATTGTAGCCACTTGGACTAACAAGTGGTATCAAAGCCAAACTCTTTGGCTAGCTCGTTCCGAGTAAAGAGGAAAGATCCATGGCTACAAATGATGCTCATCTCACCACCGGCGCCTCCACCAATAAGCCACCACTATTCGACGCCAACAACTACGCATTTTGGAAAGACCGTATGGAGTGCTTTCTACAAGGGTGCGGGTTCGACATTTGGAATGTGGTCATTGAAGGAGTTGATCAACCAACAAAGAAATCGGAGGATGGGACCTTGGCTCCTAAACCTTTCAAGGAGTTTGATGAAAACGACAAAAAGGCTTTCTCTCTAAACGGTAAGGCCTTAAATATTTTGCATTGTTCTCTTACCGCCACCGAGTACAATCGTATAAGAGGCATAAGGTCGGCACATGAGGTTTGGGAAAAATTGGAGACAATCTATGAAGGGACTAAGAAAGTCAAGCAAGCAAGAAAGACCATGCTTGTTAAAGACTTCGAAAACTTTAACATGTATGATGGCGAAAGCATCTCCAAAATGGTGGAAAGGCTTGACAATATTGTCAATCCTCTTGTGGCTCTCGGCAAAGTCATCTCCGAAGAAGACAAGGTGACCAAGGTATTAAATGCACTTCCCGGCTCATGGTCCGAAAAAGTAACGGCAATCACGGAGGCACAAAATCTTGAGACACTCAAGTTTGATGAGCTTATTGAAATCTACTCATCTATGAAGTCTATCTCAAGGAGAGGAAAAACTCCAAACCATCCACAAATCAATCGGGTATGCAAATTATTCCTAAAGGTTTTGCTTCTTCTTCTAATAATGCATACTATGATAATGATGATGATGATGAGGAGACGGCCGCACTTGTTCGAAAATTTGCAAAATTTGTGAATAAAAATAAAGCAAGAAAACCAAGAGATAATGCTTGCTTTAAATGCGGAAAACCCGGGCACTTCATTGCCGATTGCCCGAAGCTCGACGAAGAGGAGCAAAAGAAAAGGAAGCCTTTCACAAAAAAAGGCTCTAAATGCGGAAGTCAAAACATGGGATGAACTACTCGAAACAACCGATGAGGAAGGAGAAACCGAACACGGTCTCATGGCTATAGACGATGAAAACAATGAGGTACACTCAAATTCCTCTACTTCCTCCATAGTTGATGACTTGCAATGTGATTTTGATGAATTGCAAATTGAGTTTCAAAATTTAATCGTTAAATACAAAAATTTGAAAAAGGAGCATAAGGAGATTAAGGTTGAAAAGGAAAAATTATTTACCTCTTATGAATCTCTAGACAAAGCTCATGCTCTTACTCTTACTAGAATTCATTCTCTTGAAACCGAAAAGGAATTGCTCACAAAAGAAATTGAATGTTTGAAAAATGATGTGCATCGTTTCAACATAATTACGGATAAAGTCACAAAAATTTTAGATGCACAAAGAGGTGAGCATTCCAAAACGGGACTTGGTTATAAGCCATTTCAAAGTGTTTTTAAGAAAAATAACCAAGGTCCGACTTTTGTACGTGCTAATAATTATAATACTCCTACTTGTTTTTATTATGGCAAAGTTGGACATTATGTTAATAATTGAAAATTGAGAAATAGCTCAAGACATGTTTGGAGACCCAAAGGTCTCAAGACTAACCCCCATGGACCCCAAAATTATAGGGTACCTAAAAGAAATTCATTTGTAGGTAATAGGGGCTATAACCACAATGGAAGATTCAAAATGGCTCGTGGACAGCGGATGTTCACGCCATATGACCGGGAGGAGAGAACTTTTTACCAACATCAAACTCCAAGAAGAGGGTATGGTCATGTTCGGCAATGGCAAAGGAAAAATTCTTGGAAATGGAGAAATTGGTAACTCTTCTTTCTCTCTTAGTAATGTTCTATTAGTTGAAGGGCTTAAGTTTAATTTGATAAGTGTTAGCCAACTTTGTGATTCAAAATATGATGTTTCCTTTAATAAAGAAAAATGCCTTATTCTTAAAAATGGTGAAATTATTTGTGAAGCAAATAGAAAAGGCAATCTTTACAAAATTTGTACAAGTGATTTGGTTAGTCAAAATGTTTCTTGTTTAGTCGGCAATAATGATTTAACTAGTTTATGGCATAGGCGACTTGGACATGTTGGATACAAGAATTTGAAAAATATTTACAAAAACCAACATGTGAAAGGACTACCCAAATTGAATTTTGAAAATCTTGGCTTATGTGACACTTGTCAAAAGAACAAATTAGTTAAGAGTAGTTTTAAGCCCAAAAATGAAATTTCCACAACCAAACCCCTACAAATGCTTCACCTTGATTTGTATGGGGACATTGTCGACTAGTCTAAGTGGAAAACATTACACTTTTGTTATAGTCGATGATTTTTCGAGATACACTTGGGCTCTTTTTCTTACCAATAAAAGCGATGCCGTTAATGAGTTTGTTAAGTTGTGTAGACTTATTGAGAATGAAAAAGAAGATACTATCAAGTCTATTCGAAGCGATCGAGGTGGAGAATTTGACGGTGAATTTAGAATATTTTGTGAAACCAAAGGATATGCTCATAATTTCTCGGCTCCAAGGACACCTCAACAAAATGGAGTAGCCGAACGGAAAAATCGGACATTACAAGAAATGAGTCGATCCATGCTGAATGAATTTTCACTTCCAAAGTATTTTTAGGCCGAAGCCGTAAGTACCACTTGCTATGTCATTAATCGAGTTTATATTCGTCCTAAAATGAATAAAACTCCATATGAGCTTTGGAAAGGTAGAACTCCAAATATTAGTTATTTCAAGATATTTGGTTGTAAATGTTTTATTTTGAATACCAAGGATCAATTGGACAAACTTGATCCTAAGGCCGATGAAGGGATATTTATGGGATATTCAACAAAAAGCAAAGCATATCGGGTTTACAATAAGACAAGTGGAGTTGTTGAAGAATCCATCCATGTTAAATTCAATGAAGCTTCGGGAGTTGAAAGAATTCCTAATGATGATAGTGATGAGGAGGATATTATTGACCAAAATGTTCAAATTGATGATCAACCGTCTACATCAAATGATCAACCGTCCACCTCAAATGGTCCTCAAGAAGATAGAGGTGATATTTCGGATCTTCCCGTTGCATTGAAATATAAGGGAGATCACCCAAAAGATCTTATTATTGGTGATCCCCTTGACAAAGTGATGACTCGGAGAAAATTTGCCGAGAAAGCTCTTATTTCTCAAAAAGAGCCTAAAAATGCTAAAGAAGCTATTGAGGATGAGGATTGGTTTCTAGAGATGCAAGAGGAGTTGAATCAATTTGAGAGAAATGATGTATGGGAATTGGTACCTTGTCCTCCTTCTCAAACCATTATTGGCACAAAATGGGTATTCCGGAACAAACTCGATGATCAAGGCAACATTGATCGAAATAAGGCAAGGTTAGTAGCTCAAGGGTATTGTCAAGAAGAAGGTATTGACTATGATGAAACTTTTGCACCCGTAGCACGTTTAGAAGCTATTCGTATTTTGCTTGCCTATTCTTGTTTTAAAAATTTCAAACTTTACCAAATGGATGTTAAATCCGCCTTCTTAAATGGTATTATTCAAGAAGAAGTCTATGTAAAACAACCTCCGGGGTTTGAAAATTTTTCTAGGCCTAATGATGTTTATAAACTTAAAAAGGCCTTGTATGGTTTAAAACAAGCACCCCGTGCATGGTATGATAGACTTAGCTCTTTTCTTTTACAAAATGGTTTTATAAGAGGTAAAGTTGACACAACTCTATTTGTTTTTGAAAAAGGACAAGATTGTTTACTTGTGCAAATATATGTTGATGATATTATCTTTGGTGCTACTAATGATTCCTTGTGCAAGAAATTTTCTAAGTTAATGCAAGGAGAATTCGAGATGAGTATGATGGGGGAGCTTAATTTCTTTCTTGGACTTCAAATTAAGCAATGTCAAGAAGGTATTTATATTTCGCAATCAAAGTATACAAAAGAACTTTTGAAAAAGTTCGGCATTGAAGAAGGAAGAACCGTCTCTACTCCTATGGCAACAAATGTCAAAATTGACAAAGATGAGAAAGGCAAGTCCGTGGATGAATCAAAGTATCGAGGTATGATTGGTAGTTTACTTTATTTAACCGCTAGTAGACCGGACATTCTTCATGTCGTATGCCTATGTGCTCGTTTTCAAAGCAATCCCAAGGAATCTCACATGAGTGTCGTTAAAAGGATTTTTCGATATTTGAAAGGCACCATTCAATATGGTTTATTTTATCCAAAGAATGCAAATTTTTCTCTTAAAGGTTATAGTGATTCGGACTATGCGGGAAATATTGATGGCCGGAAAAGTACTTCCTGGATCATGTCAATTTTAGCGATTGCCTAGTTTCTTGGTTTTCAAAGAAGCAAAAGCGTGTTTCTCTTTCAACGGCCGGCGAATATATTTCCGCCGCATTTTGTTGTACTCAACTTCTTTGGATGAAACAAACCTTAGTGGATTACAAATGCTCTTTTGAAAATGTACCTATCTTTTGTGATAATATATCCGCTATAAATATTGCTCAAAACCCGGTTCATCATAACCGTACTAAACATATTGAGATTCGACATCATTTTCTAAGGGATTGTGTTTCAAAACGTAAAATTGAGATATCCTTTGTACCATCTCAAGATCAATTAGCGATATTTTCACAAAACCGCTATCTTCCGAGACTTTTTCTTCAATACGAGCTCGGTTAGGCATAATGCATATTGAATGAAGCTTACGTTTGCATTTTGCACGTTTTTAAAACTTAGGGGCGAAAAATCGGATTTTTGGTTGAAAATTCGGATTTTGGAAAAACTGACAAAACACAGTGGTTTGGAGGAGTTGAGGGCAACCGTCGCCCCTCAACCTCGGCCGTCGCCCTCAACCTCGATCGTCGCCCTAAGCTATATTTTGGCTTTTAAACGTTAATCTTGACATTCTTCTTTTTAACAAATTTTTGGCCATTTTTCATCCCCTTTGCCAAATTCACTCAAATTTCATTCAAAAATGGATTTCATGCATCTCTTACACAACATGGACATTATATAGCATGATCATCATCATTATGGCTCACTCTTTCCGATCAAATGGTAAGAATTTCGCTTCTTTTACTCAATTGGGTGGAACCCTTGAGTTTTCGAGTTTCTTGAAATTTTTTGATGTAATTTTCGTATGATCATGATGAGCTTGGTTGTTGTGCTGTTATGTATGATGATTGACTTGAATTGATGTTGAAAATTATTGGCTTGAACCATTTACAAAGGTTATATACAACCTCTTTTATTTTTAACGCACACAAGGTGTTCGATGTTATGTCGCAATGAAAATTCCAACTTATACATGAGTCTCTTGCTTTCAAAAGTTTTCTATACTTATTGAGATCATGTTTTGACAAACAAAACAAGCGTATGAACTCTTCATATTACATTTCTCCTATTTTCCTTGGATTATTAAGCTTTAATTGATCAACGGTTAATAAACCGTCCCTTTGGCGCACTTTGATATTATTGTATGGTGTTTTCACCATTCAAACATTCTTTTTGATGATTCCAAAGGGGGAGAAACAAGATATTGGCTCGTTAGCTCAAGAGAAGCTAATAAAAGCTCGCAATAAGTATTGTGGACTCTAATACCTAGTCCATGGCTTGAACTTTGGACTCGGATGAAATTGTTTATAAGTTTTGTGACAGGGGGAGCTTGTTAGCTCATGATGCAATATATATAAGCTTGTTATAGCTTGTGCTTCATACTTATAAAAATCGGTTGTTGATATGCTCATAAATAGGGGGAGCTTTGTATGAAATACTTCTAACGAATAGTTTACTCGTAAAATCGAAAATTTTATTTGGTTTTCAAATCGTCCTCAAGAAAATTGTTTTGGTTTGTAATCATCAAAAAGGGGGAGTTTGTTAGATAAATGTTTTTATCATGATTTTGATGATTATGTTCGATTTTGTTCAAATACGTTTTTAAACCAAAACTATGTCCCTAAATGTTGTCTAAATACTTAGATCAACCTAAAATGTTTTTACTATTTTTCGGAGTATTTCTTGAAGTTTATTTCAATAAAACATTGGACAACACATTTGTTTCAGCTCGACCGGTCGCCCTATAGGGCAACCCGTGAGTTGAAATGAGAAACAAAAATGGGGCGTAAGAAAAAGCAGGGCGGGCGGCCGTCGACCGACCAGTGGGCAACCGTGCGGTTGGCCGTGACGACCATGCACTCGCAAGTTGGCTTTTTGTTCCGGACTTCTCTGTTTCGTAAAATCGTCGAGCGGCAACCGGTCACAATAACTAAGAGCGGCCGTCGCATTCCCCCCCGACCGGTCCCCCCCTTGTGTAAAAATTCGCAGAATTCAATTTCAATCTTATCTCTGCGCGACCGGTCGAACCCCATGTTTATCAAAGAAACTATCCGTTGCGTTTTTCGGACAACTTTTCCCTATTTTGTGGGATTGATTTCTAATAGCTATATTGATCATTTTAAATTGTTTCTTTTGCGGCAAATCACTCCCCAAGGAGAGTCAATGTCCGGAAATGAAAGCCAAGTCCTCTCCTATAAATAGAGGCTTCATTCAAGCAACAAGACACAACACTTACTACAAGCAAAAAGAGCATTCAAAGCAAACACTTCTATATCTTGTTGTATTAGCTAAGCACTTTCACTTGCACTTATTTGAGGTCTAGGCTTTCAATTCTTGATTACACTTGTACTCATATTGTATCAATCTTTATTGAGTTGTAATCTTGATTTTGGTCATCATTCAACACAAGACATCCTTGTGAGTATTCTTGTGGTAAGAATACACTTGGGTGATCTAGGTGATAGGTGTTTGAAGGTTGTGGTAATCTTCAAAGGTGTCGTAAGAGGGTTGTGGTAATCCTCAAGGTGTTGTAAGAGGATTGTGGTAATCCTCAAGGTGGTAAAAGAGGGTTGTGGTAATCCTCAAGGTGTTGTATTAATTTTTGGTAAATTAATAAAATCTTTTTTTCTTTTTGAAATCCATCCCGGAGATACTGGGGTGGTAGAGGATTAGGCCCTAGGTGGGTTGAATCTCTTTAAATCAACGAGTGTTGTTTATTTTCCGTATCTACATTCTTGTTATTTACTCGTTGTTTCGAAAAAGAGGGTGATTTGCGAAAAATCGGCATAATCTATTCACCCCCCTCTAGATTATTGTAGCCACTTGGACTAACAAGGAATATGGGCAATACCACCGTAATTACGATTCGTTTGTGGTCGAAAGTAATCACGAATGGCTTGCTGTTGAACCGGTATCGGTAACTCGTTTCCACCATTGTTTGGCGGTATTGGTAACTCATTCAAATCCCCATTATCGGATTGTGTTGTCTTTCAGCCCGTCTAGTGGTAAAGACCGATTCTCCTCGCGAAAGCCTCAACTTCCGGTATGAGCGATATTAAGTCCCCCACCTAGAGCGTGTTCATGCACTACCGGACCAAACTAAAAGAAACAAGTCAAATAATGTGGAATTAAAGTCACACCAAAACAAAATAAATAATAAAAAAAATGTCTAAATTAAGAATAATTCTATCTATCGCAATATTAGCACCATAAATTGTTTTAGTTCCCGGCAACGGCGACAAAAACTTGTTCGCCTATATTTTTAGCTTCACCGCAAGTGTACGGTGTACGTTATCGAATATGGTAGCAAGGTCGTATCCACGGAGACTAATAAATTAATATGCTAAGTATTTAACCAAGATAGTCTTATTTTTATTTAGACGATCGAAATTTGATGATTGTTGTTTTGAGATTAAGACAATTTAAATTACTAAAACACAAGAATAAGATAACACGAATGAAAGAAGTATCAAGATGATGTAATGGATTTCCGAGTTAAGGTTTTAATTAATAATCCTCTTGTTGTCCGGTTTAATCAAGCCACGTTATTATAAATATTCCTATAAGACGATCACAAAGCTATTTTATCCTCCCTCTCGAGATGCATATAAAATGTAGATTGAAATACTTATGCTAGCATCTCTACTCAACATAAAGCATTCAACTCCCGAAAGCACAAAAGATCAAATATCCTCACAAATATTTACAAACCTCTCGATTCATGCAAATATTTGTGTCGAGTATTCAAGATCTAATATTGGAACTCATCTCTCGAATTATGAATCAATATATCAAACAAGTTAAATCATTGATCAAGTGATAAAACAAGAATAAGCTCAAAATACTCAAATAGGCTTCAAGATAATAACTTCAACTAAGATTAAAACATCCAACAAGAGTTCATTAATCTACTTCCAAAACCCTAAATCTCAAGAGTTTAACTACACATGATTAAACAACTTATAAACAAAGTGTTCAAAGTCATTACAAATGAAAATGAAAGATTGAAACTAAAAGAGAAGCAAGAAAAACTTAGGAACGTCAACAATCTCTCGATATATCTCCGTTCTTCAAGCTCCGATGCAACCCGATTGTCTCCTTGATGTCTCCTTCCAAGCGTTGACTCTTGTCTTATGTTGTAGATCCCAAAAATGCCAGAATGTCTTTGTGTGCGCCCCCCAAAAAGCCTTTTTATACTCCCCATCATGTTTAGGGCTTAATGATGCAGATTATGGGATTCCAGCGCAGACGCACGGGTGGTGCGCCCACACACGGGTTACCGTGCGCCACCTCTTTGGAATACCCTAACTCTCTCGTAGGGCGCACGGGTGGTGCGTCGGAGCACGGCCTACCCGTGCGCCAATCCGGTGAAATAATCCGATCCTCTGTAGGACGCACGGGTGGTGCGCCCATGCATGGGCTACCCGTGCGCCATGTTGCAGCTCCAATAATCCTTATACAGGGGTGCACGGGTGGTGTCTTGAGGCACGCCCAACCCGTGTGCCCCCTGTCTTTTCCGTAAACGCTCAACTTTCGCTCTTTTAGGCTTCACTTTTTGTATATCCACTCAATTCTCCGTGTTTCCACTTTGCTTTCCTCGTATTCGTATTCAATTGGCTTCAAATATCATGAAATTCCTACAAAATAAGCAAAGTGTAATATCTTTTCCACAATGGGTGAATATGTACATTTAACACGAGTATATGCATGTTTACTCATCATTATAGCTCGAAATACGCCTCAAAATACATGCAAAACTCACGCCTATCATTGAGGTGTTGAAGAATTTGGTATTCTTCAAGGTTGAAGATTGTGGTAATCTTCACAAGGTGCCGTTGGAGATTGTGGTAATCTTCAAGAGAGATTGTGGTAATCTCAAAGGTGGTGTTGAAGAAGAGTGTGGTGCTCTTCAAGGTGTTGTTGTAAGTTGGTGTTGTATTAATTTATGGTAAATTAATAAAATCTTTTTTCCTTTTGAAATCCATCCCGGATATACTGGGGTGGTAGAGGATTAGGCCCTAGGTGGGTTGAACATCTATAAATCGACGCGTGTTGTTTACATTCCGCACCTTTATTATTGTGTTTGAGCTTTTGATTCGAAAAAGAGGGCGAAATCGAAAAAGATGGAGATAATCTATTCACCCCCCCTCTAGATTATCGTAGCCGCTTGGACTTACATGTATATGTGGGGCCCATAGGACAACACAGACCGAGCTGATGACGTCAACAGCCGACCTAATGACGTGTCTCGGATTGGGCTCGGCTCCCCCGAGCTCAATCTTGGCGGGAAATTTATGGCGGGAAGTTTAAAAGATAACCATCCAATTAAGCTAAGTACTCCATTAGCACATGAAGCTGCCACTTGTCAGCATAATACCAAGATGAGTCAACAAGTGGCAAATACTTGGCAACATGCATGCTTAGAGAAGGACATGTGTCCCTTTGAGATTATTTCAGTGATAAGTGTAATAGGGATTATTAAAAACCCACTAATGAGATGGGTATAAATAGGGCCTCATTTATGAGGAAAAGGACAAGAGAGAAATAGTAGAGAAAAATGCTTGTAAAATCACTACTGTAAAATAAAACCGACCAGAAGCTTTCAGCTCGGTATTTTGTATAAAAAAACAGAATTAGCCCAGAATTAATGTCTATTCCCATTTCCACGTATTACGTTTCCGTATATTTTGCTTGTTGACCAAAACGCACGTCAATACAATACATTGAGTCCCTTTCTTGTGTTTAGTTCTTGATGTTTTCTAATTATTATCTTCATTTTGTAGAATGTACTTGTGGAACTTCATTGTGGGAATGCTTGAAATGGCGCATTAATTGGAAGTCATGATGGTAGACATGTGGCGTCTTGTTGTTGGACCTCTCTGCACAGGAATAAATCTCTAAATCTAATATTTGGGCACATATCGTGCACATGCAAATCTTATATTTGTGAATATATCGTGCACATGCAAATCTAATATTTGTGCACATATCGTGCACATGCAATTATATTTGTACAAGCAATTATATTTATATCGTGCGCTTTAATCGTGCCCAAATAATTCATGTGCATGTAATTGTATATCGAGCCACCCCCCGATTGTTTGAAAAATCTGAAAAATTGTCTAATAATTTTGAAAATTATTTTAATAAAATTTAAAAGTATTTGCAATTTATTAAAAAACATTAAAAATCCACAAATTATTTTAAAATCCAGAGATTAATGTTTAATACATGTTTTTATCTTAATTTTGATGATTTTATTTTTACACCAAAACAATATTTTTAATTGTTGTCCAAATACTCCTAATTGATTTAAAATGATTTTAATATTTTTCGGAGTATTTCTTCGAGTTTTATTTTAGATAAAATTGGACAACACTTTTAATGATTTTATGTTTATAAGTTTTTACTTCAAAACAAGGTTCCTAAATGTTGTCTAAATACTCCCGATTGGTTCAAAACGTTTTTACTAAATTTTTGGAGTATTTCTTGAGTTTTATTTTCGACAAAAATTGGACAACATTTTTGTCTCGAGGTCAACCGTCGCCGTAGAGGGCAACCATGACGAAGATGAATTTTGGAACAAAAAAATGAGATGGACTTGAAAAAGACCAGGTCGACCAGGTGTCGACCGGTGGCGTCGGCCGATTCGACCCCTGTCGGCCAGACCACAGGCGTATCATTGAAACAGAACTTGAATTCCTTTAAAAATCCATGAGGGGGACCGGTGGTGGAGAGGTCGACCGGCCGAGGTGTACGGCCGATCGCCTGTGTTATTTTTCTTTGTGTATTTTTCAAACGTCTATTTAATGCGGCCGCCTATCTATCTTCTTTTGACAAAGAAAATTCCTCGACGTTTGACATCGACAAACTTTCCTTAAAATGTGGGATTGATTTCTAACAAACTATATTCTTGATTTTAATTATAAATTTCTGTAGATTTTCAATCCCCAAGAGGAGCATATGCTTGATCAATCATCTCCTATAAATAGAGGAAGTTTTGGAGCAACCATAACAACAATTGAGATACAACACAACAAGATACACTTCAAGCAAATTTTTGTTCTTCATAGTTATTATTCTTGTTGTAATTTGCCTAGCTTATCACTTTCACATTTTGAGGTCTAGGCTTTTAATTTCTTGATTACACTTACACTCAAATTGTATTATTCATTATTGAGTTGTAATCTTGATTTTTGGGTAATCATTCAACACAAGATATCCTTGTGAGTGTTCTTGTGGTAAGAACACACTTTGATGATCTAGATGTTAGGTGTAAGAAGATTGTGGTAATATTCTTGTCGAGGTATTGAAGAATTTGGCATTCTTCAAAGTTGAAGATTGTGGTAATCTTCACAAGGTGCCGTTGGAGATTGTGGTAATCTTCAAGAAGAGATTGTGGTAATTAATAAAATCTTTTTTCTTTTTGAAATTCATCCCGGATATACTGGGGTGGTAGAGGATTAGGCCCAGGTGGGTTGAACCTCTATAAATCGACGCGTGTTGTTTACTTCCCGCACCTTTATTATTGTCTTGGCTTGTTTTGTTCGAAAAAGAGGGCGAAATCGAAAAGATGGAGATAATCTATTCACCCCCCCTCTAGATTATCGTAGCCGCTTGGACTTACAATTAATATATAAAAAACCACGATAATTTGTTTTAAATAAAAAAATTGAAGTTATTTTAAAATAACAAATTTACAAAATATTAAATATGAAAATAAACAAAAAAAACTGCAAAATTTTTAAAATATTTGCCATTATTTAAAATATAGAAATTTGTTTAAAAATCTAGAAAATTGTTTAAAAACATGAAAAATGGATTAGAAAATAAAAATTGATGAAGGCTTTCGAATTATTTTACTAAAATGTCAGATTTTTATAAAATCCAGAAATGGAGTAGAGAGAAAAAAATAAAGAAATAGGACTCCACCTACTTTAGCATTTAAGGTGAAGGATATTTGGGTAAAATAACCACCAAAGTGGGTAGAAAACTTAGTTTTTTTATCTCACATGTCATAAAAGTCTTTGTAGGAATGGCAACGGGGCGGGTCTGAGGCGGGTTTGGCCAAACCCGGGACCCGCCCCGCCAAGAAAAAGTGAGACTCGGGCCCCACCCCGCCTCGCTTCAAAACCCGCCCCATCTCGCCCCACTTCAAGACCCGGCGGGGCGTGTCTAGACCCGTTTAAGTTTTAACCCGCCAGCACTACAATTTCAGAATTCTGCTGAGAATCAAAATGCCCATATCCAATTTTGAAACATTAATTAGCCAACATTCAGCTTTGGAAAATTAGGGGAACCCATGATGTTAATAGAAAAGCTTACCGAAGAAGACTCTCGCACTTGCGCCGGACTAGAAGCTCAGGAGAAAGGCTCTGCGCCTCTGCCGGAGTGAAGGCTCGTGGAAGAAAGAGAGCAGAGAGATATCAGAGAGTGAACCAAGAGAAAGAAAAAGGAAGCTGTGTTGGGAACTAGTAATCTATCTGATTGAGAATTGAGATTGTTATATTTAATTATATTTTGATACACGGTGATTATTTTGTGAATAATAATGATAATTTAATATTTTGATGTATAATTTCCCCCACCCCCTATTTATTTAACACAATACCTTTTTTTCAAGTCGGTCAGACGTAAATAATTGGGGGAATCAATTAATATATATAAACTATTAAGTAAAAGTTTAATGTAGCGGGCCGGGTCCGGAGCAGGTTCTATTGGACCCGTTACCTGCTCCGGACCCGGGCGGGTCCAAAAAAGTAGACCCATTACCCGCCCCGGACCCAGCGGGGCGGGTTCATAACGGGTCTATACGGGGCGGGTTTATTGCGGGTTCGGGTTTGGACCCGCCCCATTGCCATCCCTAAGCCTTTGTCCTATCTCAAATGGATATTTACCACAATTTGCTCTTTAATTTAACAGTAGTAAAATAATGATTGGATATGACTGATAGTTAGAAATGTGTGAGTGAGTGAATAGTGAAATTTGTGGGAGAATGTCTAATAATGAATATTTTTTTTGAAAAATAATGTATAGATGTGATTGGTAAGAGAAAAATGAGAAAGCATTTTTTGAATTTTTTTATAAACAATGATATGTTTGGTTTAAAAAATTTCTCCAGCGGAACGAAAATAAAATTACTCCCGTATCTAATCGCAGCCTTAATGTTCACGTGCAACAAACATGTAGTCTCCATTAACTTTTAGGTGGTTGTAGGACTAAAGCTGCAACTTTTGTATCCTATGGGACTATCATTTACTTGAAAAAAATAGTTACGGAACTATTTTTGCAAAGCATGAGTCTATAATTGCAAGAGGCATAATCGTACAAAACTAAAGATGCAATTTTTTCTCACAAAATATTGGCCTTTAATTAATTTCCAGAATATCTTTGGCTTCTTTTTGGCGATCGCCAAAATCTACAAACAAAAATGAATTATTGAATGACCTAGTCTTCTGCCTACTATGTGGGTTGGTTTCCAAAGCAATCTCCAAATAGAGCTTAAATACCAAACTAATCTCGCAACACAAAAAATACAGCTTAAAATTAAAGGTTATGGATTTTGAGTTGAATGGTCTAATGGATCTAATCCGTGAGCCCCAAAAACTAACCCAATTGATACCACCATTGTATTGACGGATCTATTATGATGCTCCGTACAGGGAACCATTTCGTTCTCCATCAATCATGCCCATTTCGTTTCTCCATCAATCATGCCTCATCCAATATCTTCTGTTTCCACCCATTCGTGGCCGTTGCTTGGAAGATAGACATTATTAGTGAATAGGGAAGGAAGACCAACTAAAATCCGCCGCTAGTATGTGAAAGATATATAACTAAAATCCTGAAAGCAGGAATCATCCGACTTGTGACGAATTTCCTCTTAGTTGGATGAATTGCAGCTTAAGGAAGAAGTGGTCACTGAGATTTTCTTTTTGTAATCATATTTTATCTACATGTATTTGAGGAGAAGCAAGCAAACATGAAACTTGAGAAAATGTGAAAAATAAATAAGTGCTTAGTGTGTATCTGTGTATGTGTGTGTGAAGGGGATAGAGAGTATAAGGCAAAAAGAAGCAAAGAAATCAAGCTTTTTTTTTCTACAGGTGATCCGAAGAATTAATATTGGAGTAGCAGAGTTTTTGAAGACGAAGCACTGAATGATACAAGTATTAGTATCAACTAATACTTTTATGGAGAAATACTAATACATTTTATAAGAAAAACTAATTCTTTGCGGGAGCACTACTAAAATACTCTCTAGGAAATTACTAATACATTTTCGAGAAACTACTAATACTTTTCCGAGGAACAATTAATACATTTCGGGAGAATTTTTTTATTATATTCAGGAAAACTACTAAAATACTCTCCAGGGAACTACTAATACTTTTTCGAGGAACTACTAATACATTTTGGAGGGAATGCTAATACATTTCGGGAGTATATTTATGAGAAATACTAAAAAACTCTTCAGGGAACTACTAATACATTTCGGAAGAACTGTTAATACTTTTTAAAAGGACGACTAATACTTTTCAGAAGGACTCTTAATACATTTGGGAGAAAATTTAATTATATTCAGGGAAACCACTAAAATACTTTCCATGGAACTACTAATACTTTTTCGAGGAACTACTAATACCTTTTTGAGGGAGTGCTAATACATTTCAGGAGTATATTTACGAGAAATACTAAAATACTCTTCAAGGAACTACTAATACATTTCAAAAGAACTGCTAATACTTTTTCTAATGATGGCTAATACTTTCAAAAGGACTTTTAATACCGGTGGTCCCTGAAAACTACTAAAATACCACCGAATCTGCGGGTCAGATCCGTCTAACAGGTTAGACCCATTAGACGGTCTGACAAGAGTTTTTGTGATTGATATTTTGGTACCCGACCTATAGGCACTTTGCTGGTTTGATACCTGACATTTCAGAGTTACCGATTCAGTACCCATACTTCACATTTTCTTATAAATTGGTACCTATTCACTTTTAAGGACGAAAATGCCCCCAAAAAACATAAGTATACTCAAAATAATTTTTTCAGTATACTTATTTAAAGGAAAAATAAGATTTTTAGTCCTCTAAGTTGGATCTTTTTGAGAATTAGTCCACTAAGTTGTCGCATTCATGTTTTAGTCCTTTAACTTTCAGATTTCTAGATATCTAGTCCTTTAACTTAACAATTTTACTTTTGGTCCTATAAGTTAACAAATTTCTGAAATTTAGTCCTATAACTTAACAATAGTTAAAGTTAATTAATTATTTAAAGATTAGTACCCACATATCACATGTTTTTTATAACTTCATAATTATTTACATGAAAGGATGAAAATGTCCACAGAAAAATAATTAAACTTAAATTATTGAAAATTAAATTAATTATTAAAGCAATTAAAAATTAAATTAATTTGATTAATAAAAAAATAGAAATTTCTAAAACAATTAACGAATTTTAGGAAAATCAAAATAAATAATTTAATAAGAATAATTTGTCATATTTATGTAAGTAACCTTTGGTGAAGAGAATTATCACAAAGAAATGGATATGGACTAATCCACAATATGCATTTATTACAAAAGGTTTAAAAAATTAATGCTTGAAATATTTTTAAAAAATTAATTAAATAAAAAAAATGATTAATTATTTTTATTAAAGTTAACTGTTAATTAAAATTATTCAATTTTAAAAATAAAATTTAATTAAGAAATAACCTTTTAATAAGTTAATTAAATTTAACTAGTGCCAAGTTGCTGGACTAATCTCTGAAATCTGTTAAGTTATAGTACCAAAAGTAAAATTGATAAGTTAACAGACTAAATATCTAGAAATTTGAGAGTTAAAAGATTAAAACATGAAGGTGACAACTTAGAGGACTAATTCTAAAAAGGACCGAACTTACGGGACTAAAATTCTTATTTTAATTGTTAAAGAAGTAATTTTCCAATATAGAGTTTGCGTGGAATGATTTGAATAGATGCTGATCATCCCATCTGCGAATACTCTTTGATTGGCTTTCGCCGCAAAATATCCGGAACAAAAATTACTGCTTAAATACCAAATCAAAGTTTTGAAGCAGTAATGTATTGTACCCAACATGAAAACCAAAATCAAAGTCTCCGTTGAGGCCCAATCATTATCTCAAATTGTTTCTTCAATTGATGATCTGTTAATTCAGATTCTTCTATATCTCCCAATAAAATCTCTTATTCGCTTCAAATCAGTGTCCAAACACAGGAATTCTCTCATCGATGATTGTCTGTTCTTGCAATGGGCTATTACTCTGTTGGAACACTCGGGATTTTAATAATCTTGAGCGTAGATACTATGTGTATAATCCCACCACCAATAAATTTTCAACACTTCCAAAATTAGATGGAGAAAGAGATTGTATTTTATATGGGGCAAATTGTTTTCTTAGTTCTCTAAATGGAGCCACTCGGAGATTTAGTTCTTTTTTTTTTCTCGACTTTGAGTTTAGTCATTTAAATGGACAAGATTCGGATTTTTAGTCCTGTTAGTTCTTTTTTTTCTCGACTTTGAGTTTAGTCATTTAAATGGACAAGATTCGGACTTTTAGTCTTGTTACCTGCTATAACAGGTAAATGTTATCTGCTAGTAGATTTTCTTTAATTCAAACTTTAAATAAATTTAAAAAATAATAGAATATTATCCATAATAAAAAAATGAGTTTTAATTTTATATTTTTAATTTTTATTTGAATTGTGAATTTCATATTTTAGAAATAAAAAAATCTATTTCCTATACATTATTTACTAACAAATTGTTTTACAAAAACTATTTCAAAAAAAAATATTTTTTTGTATTTTCTTTTTTGGTTTAAGTTACTTATTGATTTTAAAAATAATAAAAAATATAAAATTCACATATATCTATTGGAAATATATTCAATTCAACTATAACTAAAATAAAATAGTTTATAATATTGAATAATTTCATAATTTATAAATATAGAAATTATTTTTAAAAATAAGAAAAATACTATTAAAATATTTTATATTTCTAGCTAAAAGTATACTGAAATTTTAAATATATAAATATTAACAAATTATCCATATTTTCCAAGAGATAAAAGGTTATTCAAACTTTAAAAATATTAAAATAATATTATTTTAATTTCTATTTAGTTTTATTTTTATTTTATTTTTAATCAAACATTATATATATATACGCATATACATTAATATATACTACGTATGCATAACATATATATATATATGCAGTATACTTGAAAAGAATTATTAGTACTTGGTAATTATAATAACTAATTATTAGTACTTGGTAATTATTAGTACTAATAATATATAATGTTTGATTAAAAACAAAAAAACATAAATAAATAGAAATTGAAATAATATTTATTTTAATATTTTTAAAGTTTGAATAACCATTTATACTTTTTGAGAAAATGTATAATTTGTTAATATTTTTATATTTGTAATTTAAGTATACTTTTACTTAGAAATATAAAATATTTAATAGTACTTTTCTTATTTTTAAAATAATTTCTATATTTATAAAATATGAAATTATTAATATTGTAAACTATTTTTATTTTATTTATAGTTTTAGTAAAATATTTTTTTAGTAAAATATTTGAAGCCAATAAATTTTTTTAATTCTAAATATGAAATTCACAATTTAAATAAAATATTTAAAAGTATAAAATTAAAACTCATTTTCTTTTTATCATGAACAATATTCTATTTCTTTTAAATTTATTTAAAGTTTGAATTAAAGAAAGTCCACTAGCAGGTAACATTTACTTGTAGTAGGTATTAAGACTAAAAGTCCGAATTCTATCCATTTAAAGGACTAAACTCAAAGTCGAGGGAAAAAAAAAGGACTAAATCTCCGAGTGGCTCCACTTAGAGGACTAAAAAAATAATTTTGCCTTTATATGGGATGGATTTGGCTTTTAATCCCGCCAAGTCTCCTCATTACAAGGTTGTTTGTGTTTGGTCGCGGAGGTATATGTATCAGTTTGAGGTTTACTCGTCTGAGACAAATTGTCCTTGGAGAAAATGTGGTGAACCTTTCAAAGCGCAAGACATTTTCCAAAATGGGGTATATTGGAATGGAGCCATTCACTGGATCAGCATTGGAATTCGAGATCCTCTGTATATTCGAGATTCTCGAGATTCCTTGTATTTCAATATTGATGATGAGATACTTCGAGTAATGCCATCGCTGCCTCTCCCTAATGCTTCAGATTCTCATTGGAGAAGCAATTATTGTTTTTGGGAGTCTTGTGATCACTTGCATTACATCATCAGCATCAAATGCTCACCGATTTGTTTTAATGTGTATGAGATGAGGCGAGTGTAGACACCTAAATTTACTGCCAAATATTGCTAGTGTCAAAATCTTCATTCTTGGCCATCAAGACAAGATCATGCAAATAAGGAAGTGATTTACCAATATTTTGGTAAATAAATCAAATCAAATCAAATCACAATCTTTTGATTATGGCAAGATATGGAAGATAAAGCATGATCGACCAATCAAATCGCCTCATTTCATCTGACAATTATGACAATAATTCTCATCCTACACCTATAAATAGAGGCCCTCTTCATAATTCATGGAGACACAAAAATTCAAAGAGAAGAAATCCAAGCAAGAAGGCGGTGGAAGAAATTCTCTCAAATCAAGAAGTCCAAATCCAAAGAAGTCCACTGTGTTCAAAGCGCATTCAAGGCGTTCATCGCGGATTCGACTCAAATCCAGCGTTTAATTCGGGATTAAGCTGTCAAGTCCTCGAATAACATTATTTCGATCCAAATTCAAGCTTGAAGGAGATCAAGTGACGAATCTACCTTCGAATATTCGAATATCATTTTTGAAGAGAAGAATCAGAGGATTCATAGAGATTGTAACTCATTTTTATTTCTTTTGATTCAATAAATTTCATTTGTATTACTTTTTCTTGTTTATAATATTTGTAGATAAGAAATTTGTGTTACAAATTTTGACACGCCCAGTAGGACAGTTTCTACCTCTCATCTCTTCTCTTCATTAAAGTGCTCGAAGTATCATGGTCAATCGCATGGTGACAATAGTCAAAGCTGCTACATCAAACTCCTCAAATGCCACAAGTGGAAGTCTTGGCGTCATATCCAAGAAATTGCAAGCACCTTCGGAGGTCACTCTCTTGCTCGGAATTGCTGAGGATGAATCACTTCAGGGCAATGCAAACAAAGATGTTGGAGATCTGAAGGATACGTCTGCTTCATCAACTCCTCGCTCGGTGTCAAGTTACTCATTCACTTCAAACGTGGCATTCGTCATGGTGATAAATGCTACAACTCTGGAGGAGCAAATTGCAAGCTTGACAAGAGCTATAGAGGGACTCACAAAGCATGTTCAAGATCGAGACTCCCAAATCATGAAGTTGATGGACAAAGTAGATCAAGTTGATTCAAGTCGCGTGATGGGCAAACAAGTCGAAACTCAAGATGATGTTGAAATGTCCACAAAGCAGCAACTATGTGAAAATGAGAATTCTCAAACTGAAGAGTTGCAAGTCTCGTCTATCGTGATGATTCCAATTGACCAAGTGAAAGAATTCATTAAAGGAACTATCAAAGAAGAGTTCGATGAAAGCTCCAAGTCAACTTCAGCTTATGTCAAGCCATACACTCGAGAATTGATAACTTGAAAATGCCAATTGGCTATCAACCTCCAAAATTCCAACAATTCAATGGTAAAGGCGGTTCCAGACAACACGTGGCTCACTTCATTGAAACATGCAATGACGCTGAGACTTATGGAAATCACATGGTGAAGCAATTTGTCCGATCTTTGAAGGGAATTGCATTCGATTGGTACGACGACTTGGGGGCAAATTCAATTGACAGTTGGGGGCAGTTGGAACGAGAATTTCTCAACCGATTCTATAGCACACGGCGGACCATTAGCATGATTGAACTCACAAATTCACGTCAGTTGAATAAAGAGTGTGTCATCGACTACATCAATCATTGGAGAAACTTAAGCCCCAACTGCAAAGATAAACTGCTGAAAACTTCGCACTGAGATGTGCATCCAAGGAAGGAATTGGGGTCTATTCTACATACTTCAAGGGATCAAGCCAAAAACTTTTGAAGAATTAGACACGCGTGCATATGCATCGAGATAAGCATGAACGTCGATGATCAAGAATACCCAAGTAATATCAATGACGATGAAGGTGAAGAAGCTGAGCATGGGGGCAATGAAAGTTGACTCTTAAAAATTTCGGCAAATAAAGCTCCTTGACAAGAGCTAAAACTGTCCATATAGCTCCTAGATACGAGCATAAACTATCTAAATATGTTAAATAAATTCTTCTCAAATGCTCCTTGATAAGAGCCTAAACTATCAACAACACTCATTGACATGAGTATATAAGGTTCATATCCCAAAATCAAATGATTACTCCTTGATACGAGTATAAACTATCAATATGTCTCAAATTCAAATGATTACTCCTTGATACGATGAACCCAAAATCAAATGATTACTCCTTGATATGAGTATAAACTATCAATATGTCTCAAATTCAAACGATTACTCCTTGGTATGAGTATAAACTATCAGCATATATCAAAATCAAAAGATTACTTCTTGATACGAGTATAAACTATCAACATATATCAAACTCAAGTGAATACTGCTTGATACGAGTGTAAACTATCAACATATCTCAAACTCAAGTGAATACTCCTTGATACGAGTATAAACTATCAACATGTCTTAAACTCAAGTGAATACTTCTATACGAGTGTCAACTATCAACATGTCTCAAACTCCAATGAAGACTCCTTGATATGAGAATAAACTGTCTACAAATTCAAAAACTCTCTGATATGAGTATAAACTATCGATAAATTCAAGAGCTCCTTGATATGAGTATAAACTATCTATGTGCTTCAAATTGATCCGAAGTGAAATGATTTCGCGATTCATTCACTCCATGACATGCTGTCTATGAACAAATCGCGAGGGGGCATTTGTAGATACCTAAATTTACTGCCAAATATTGCTAGTGTCAAAATCTTCATTCTTGGCCATCAAGACAAGATCATGCAAATAAGGAAGTGATTTACCAATATTTTGGTAAACAAATCAAATCAAATCACAATCTTTTGATTATGGCAAGATATGCACGACAAATCATGATCGACCAATCAAATCGCCTCATTTCATCCGACAATTATTGCAATAATTCTCATCCTACACCTATAAATAGAGGCTCTCTTCATAATTCATGGAGACACAAAAATTCAAAGAGAAGAAATCTAAGCAAGAAGGCGATGGAGGAAATTCTCTCAAATCAAGAAGTCCAAATCCAAAGAAGTCCACGGTGTTCAAAGCGCGTTCAAGGCATTCATCGCGGATTCGACTCAATTCCAGCGTTTAATTTGGGATTAAGTTATCAAGCCCTCGAATTAACATTATTTCGACCCAAATTCAAGCTTGAAGGAGATCAAGTGACGAATCTACCTTCGAATATTCGAATATAATTTTTTAAGAGAGAGAATTAGAGGATTCGTAGAGATTGTATCTCATATTTATTTCTTTTGATTCAATAAATTTAATTTGTATTACTTTTTCTTATTTATTATATTTGCAGACAAGAAATTTATGTTACAACATGATTATTCTGAATGGTTTGTCAAGTACCGAGTTGACCTTTCACCTGTTGTTGCTGCTTATCCTGAGATGACTAATAAGTTTACTACGCTTAATTCTTATGGGACGAGCTATGCTATATCTTCTCTAGTTCGCGGTGAAAAAGATGAAGATTCATTCTTGGTTGTGAATATTCCAGGAAAAGCCATTCGTTATAATATTGTTTATCAGACTTTCGAAACATTATTTGAGTTTGCGAGTTCTGAGGTTGGCCGTTGGACCTTTTCGGGTCGAATTGGATTTCAATACATTGAGTCCCTTTGTGGTGTTTAGTTATTGATGATTACCTTGTTTCTATCGTCTATTAATCAACTTGTGAATGTTGGGCAATCAGAGTATTCTGTTTCTCATCTTTTTCATAACTACCTTTTGAGTATAAAGCTTTTCTGTTTTGCTTTTAACAGCTTGGTATCTTTGTTTCCGCTGTATTCTATTGAACTCGTAGTGCAAACTTAGTTGTATTATATTGATTAAAGATAGACCTACCTTGTGAGTGTTATGACTACCTTAGATATCAATTCTATATTTCTCAAGTTTGGTTCTCTTGATTAACCGAAAAAATTAAAGATAATATTTAGGTGACTATGAAGATTTATTTAATATGGATTGTCATATTTACAGAAGTAAGCTTGTCTGATCAATTTTTATCCAACTGAATACATCAAGCAATTGGTCTATCGTCTTTCTGTTTGTCTAATATATCATTAGGTACGGCATTTTAAGCCCGAATGGTTAATTACAAAACTATACTTGAGTTTTAGCCTAATTACCCAACAAAAAAAACTCACTTATCTTTCAAAATTACAAATACTCCATCAAACATTTGTTCATCTTTTACGAACTGCACCCTCTTTAGGGGGTATTTGTTACGAAAAAACAAATCTGAAGTGGATTTTTGACTGTTTGTAATACTTGAAGGGGGTATTTTTAATTTTGAAAGATAACTGGAGTTTATTTTTGTAATTAGGTCAAACCTTATTGATAAATTTTTGTGGCTAATTACAAAAAGTACCCCTGAGGTTTGACCTAATTACAAAAAAACTCAGCTAACTTTAAAACTTACAAAAAGTACCCCTGAGGTTTGAAATATATTTCAAAATCCCCCTTCATATTTGTAAAATTATTGCAGATTACCCCCTAATTTTAACACTAAATCAAACCTCAGGGGTGCTTTTTGTAAGTTTTAATGTTAGCAGGATTTTTTTGTAATTAGGTCAAACCTCAGGGGTACTTTTTGTAATTATCCCTAATTTTTTGTAATTATCACTATGCCCGAAACCTGATTATAAATTCGATTTGAATATCTAGTTTTCTTGATCACATTCATTTTCAAATCTAAAAAGCACCTTAACAGTTTAGAGCTTCCTAGATGACTAGGTGATTATCAACATGTGTTTAAGGACTGCATAGCCCTATTATATGGATGATTATGATTGTTTTGGCACTAACTAGGATAAACCAAATCCCAAAACTTTCTGAAACTGCTTCTTCTGAAATCCAAAGCACTTAAAAGAATGTCAAGTATCTGAGTTTTGTCCCTTCAAAGAAAGAGTACTCAGCAATTTGCATCCCATGACTGATAAAAATTAAATGCTGCACAAGAGAAAAATCACAACATTATGCCACTTGATGGAAACAGGTGATTCTGCACTTTCAACAACTATATATGACTTCTAATTTATTCATTATTTTTTATTTATTTATTTTTAAAATTGCCACAATGACTTGGTCTTGCGAGCACTATCAGAACAAGGCTGATAGTGCTTGTTCTGCAATACTCCAAGCATTAGTCAATACCTTATTAGCTTCCGAAGCAATCTAGCTCGGAAATCCAGCTTTAAATACCTAACCAAACATCTTAAACAAAACAAAACATATGTACCGACATGAGAATCAAATTAAAGCTTCAAGAACAGCTGATGAGGTTCAATCATCATCAGCTCAGATTGTTGCTTCCATAGATGATCTCTTAAAAGAGATTCTTCTACGCCTCCCCATAAAATCACTTATTCGCTTCAAACTTGTCTCGAAGCAGTGGCATTATCTCATCTCCAATCCAAGATTTTGTCTTCTGCGCAATTCTAAGCCCAATCCTGCCGCTGGCCTCTTCTTGCACTGTTTAAGCTATCGGGCCCGTCCATGGATAGTGAAAGAATTTAAGGTCCCAAACTTTCTCAGAATAAAGTGTTGTTACAAGTGCCAGTAACACTTGTACCAACTCGCAGCAGATAAAAGTAAAACACAGAGATAAAATTTGTCTACAAGTATAAAACCTATCAAAACTCCTTTGTATGAGTAGATCTATACTTTGTAAAACAACTCGTCCAAAAAGAAAGAATATGAACTATTCAAAACTTATAAACAAACAATAGATGGACGAAAATAGAGAAACAAAGATGCTCGATCTTCAGGTGTTGAACTGGTACTTCAGCAACACTTCCTTCAACACTCTGAACTGTGTAGTATATCAGACTTTATTTCTCTCTTGCAGAATTCGATCTCTCTCAGATATGTGCTCTCTCCATTGTAGTTCTGCGTGCTGAATTATGTGGGGATCGTCCTCTTTATATAGACAATCCTTTGAAGAGTTTGAGTTCCTACAAAACAAGGATGAAAGAAACATAGTAGAAATAGGATTCCGAATTATGTAAGGACTAGAACTCTTATAAACATATCCCTAAAAAATCGATCTTTCATATCAATCAAAAACTCAAGAGTCCAGTTTTAATCCAATCATTTTCTAAATCAACTTCCTTTATTTAATAAATCTTAATTCAAGAAATAACCAAGAAAGGCAAAACACTTAAATTTGAAATTTTCGAAAATAAAGAAAAATATTAATTTCCTTAAAAACACGGAATTAACATTCTCCCCATTTTTGCCTTTCTGGACAAAACATCAAACTCAAGCAAAGGATTTATAAAAATAAGTAAGTAATTCTCCCTTAGTTGAAAATCAGTGAAAACAAAATTTTCTCCCCCTTAATCAAAAAACGCCCTGCTTCCCAAAGTGTTCCTACATAGGATAGAACACTTTCATGAACACCTCAAATCTGCATAAAATGGTTAGTATGTAAACACAATAATAGTGAATGAGAGCAAGAGTCAACAGACTCAAAATGCAGAAAACTAGTATTAGGTAGTTCAACAAACATAATGAAATGTTAGCACATCAAAAGATATTAGAATATCCCATTAAAAGTTCTAAGTAACAAAAGTGCTAAAATATGCCAAAAAGTTTAAGTACACCAGCAAGCATTTAATCGAATTTATATAATTCGTCTTCAAAATCAAAGGTTAAGTCCATATCATCCCTAGCTGCTTCCTTTCCTTTATCCGTTCCTGTGTCAGCTCCATCCTTTGTGCCAAGCGAAGCATCTCCCCCTCCACTAAAGCTCGGTTCAGTACTTGGACCGGCCTCATCTCCCCCTTTTTGTCCAGAAGGTGAGAGCAAGCCAAGTAGATGGGCTTTGAAGTTCTCAAAATCTTTGAATGTCTTTGTTTGGCGAGTGATTTGCTTTGATCGGCAAAAGGCCAATTGTCCCTACATAAAAGTCTCGGAATAGAAGTAAGCGATGCAAAGTCAAAAGCAGGCATAGGAATGTTAGAAGTGTTGGGAGAAAAAGGTGGAACACTCGATGGAACACCCTCAGACGCCACATGAGGAATAGGTTCATGAGCATCTTCACCAGGAAAGCGAAGAGCGGGTCCTTTACCCTATCCCCCTTGAACAACTTATGAGATATTGTAAAAGATTCAGGTTCGGTGAGAAGAGTCTCCACTCATCAAGTTCAGACCTTGAGAACTCAACATGAGATAATCAATGAAGGATACGGTAAAGCATGTGATACTGAAGATTCAGCAAACCCCATTACCATATCAAACACCAATTGACCAAAATTCAAGGGGATCCCTGTCCCAATTTTAAACAGAACCACAACCTGTTCTTTTGCAACCGACGTGCTGTGAGAGGTTGGGATCCAATTTTGCACTGAACTTTTGTGTAAAACCTAGTAAAGGGATGTGAGTCTAGAAGCGGGAAGTTTCGAAGGATGAACAAGCCAATTCTGAACTCGGTTCCCAGTTATGGTGCGAACAACCTCATTGTAATCATCCACTAAGGCACTTTCTTCAAACTCAGGGGTTCCATAAAAAGTGTTAATGACTTGGGGAGAAAAGTCATAAACTTTGTTTCGCACAAACACCTTACCATACTTTGCAGACCTTCGGTTCTTGGCTATAGACTCTAGATTAACATAAAATTCCAAGACCACATTCCTAACAAACGGCAGTGCTGTGGTCACAGTAATCAACAAATTTCTCTTTTTAAACAACTGAACGATATTATTTTTCACAAAAAATCGTGCTCAATTCGCTTTTCACAAATAAATTTACGATCATTCATGGATTTAAAACGTTTGAAAGCACCTTCAGTGTAAAAGGAAAAAGAGTATGCTTTACTTATCTCAAAGGCCTCAGTCAAAGCAGCAGCAGATTCAACAGATGTATCGGATGAAGGAGTTGCAGCAGCTTCAGAGTGCACAGCTGAATCAGGTGTTGCAACAGGAGTGGCAACACTTGGAGGAGCACTTGATGCAACTTTTCCAATTTCTGTCTCAGGCACCAACTCAGGGTCGGTGTCATCATCCTTATCATCCTCCTTCCGGGCATCAAAGTCCTCATCACTGGAGTTATCTGACTCGGTAAGCTCTGAGTCAGAAGGTGTTGGTACTGGAGCGGCAACACTTTTACCAGCTCTCCGTGTTGTACTTGACCCTATACTACTCTTCAAAGATTCAAAGATTTCAGCCCCTTCATCTGCAGAACCTTTGTCGGACACTTTTCCCTGTTCTTTCGAACCAGACCCAGACTCAGATGTACCTTTCTTCTTACGCGGAGTGGTCGGAGCCGCTTTCTTGGCCGGAGGTTTTCTAACTGGAGTTTTCTTGGCCGAAGGCTTCGAGACTGTGGGTTTCTTGACAGAGCTCCTAGTTCTTGATCACCGGGCCATCACATGCCTGGAAATATCCTCATCGGAATCGGATTGCAACGCAATATCAGGGAACAATGATGGTTCTCCCCCTTTCTTGGATGACCGTCTAACATGCTTCTTTTCTCTTTTTGGATTTCCTTGCGATGTGATCCCATGCCTGCAGTTGAAGCAAAACCCCTATTTTTCGAAATCGGAGATTGTTGAGGGTTTAAGGGTGTTTCGTGAGTGGCCATATCTGGGAGATTATCTACATTGATGACATTTTCGGTGTCATCTGGTGGAAAGACACCAATCGGAATTGGGGTTTCAGAGCCAAGAACCATGGCGAAGTTTGAATCCAAGATATCATCAAGATTTTCAAGTGGGTTTTCTGGTGGGTTTTCTTGCGAATTTTCTGTGGATGTGGGTTCATTTTCTGGCAAATTTTTGGATTCTTCGACTGGAACATAGGTAATTGGAGATTTTGGGGTTTCTCCAATGGGAGTACTCTGTTCCGTAGAAGCAACAGGGTTTTCAAGATTTGGAATCAAGGGTGCTGCAGGGGGTGTTGCAGCACCTGCATCAACTCCTGTAATCGAAGGTGGTGTCGTAGATTGCACTGGGGGGTTGATCGATGCTGATTCGCCAGTGGATTTGGAAGGAGTTGATAAGAGTCGTTCCGGCGATGGGCTGAGAGGATGACGATGACGACGGACTAGCAGTTGGGCTAAACATTCCTGAAATGCCTGAAAATATTCTCTTCATTGTGGATTAGTAGACAGTGAATTATGTTAAGAGGAAAAAAAAAATTCAGAGATAAAATGGAGAAGAAGAAGCACAGTGAATGTGTTGTAAGGTGTGAGAGAGAAGAAAAAGTGATGTGAAGTGTGACAAGAAGCAGGTCAATCACTTTAAGTACTCTACACAAGTGGCGGTTTGAAGGAGAGAGATGGAGACCCAATTATATCCAATTTCCCCAAAAAAAAAACGGGAAGAAAATTAAAAGCTAAATTTTTCAAATTTGATTTCAAATTACAAGTCTCCAAAATATATGAAATACTTAACCGCAAATATAGATAAGATAGTGCTGAGATAATTTCAAATATATCCATGTATATCACAATCCATATAACACCACAAAACTTAAATCACCACAAGATTCAACAATTAAGAGGAGAAAAATCAAGATTGCATAATATCCAAGGGATTCCAAAATTCTGTTATTCATCAATTTTCACCAAAAATGCATGTCCTAATTATGTCTAGATATGGAATAAAAACAAAAAGTAAACGACACACGAGTGGGGGACTAATATTAGCTGACATTGTACCGAGTGTTGTAACACCTTGAGAGACACCTTTACGCCGATTCAATGAATAGTGATCCGCATACCCAGCATATAGGATTTTTCGAGTTTTTCTTATGATTTTTCAAGATTCATGCAGTTTTGAGTTGGTAGGTTTCACACAAAAACCTAAAGGTAGCTTTTTATCACAAGATCATGCCGCTTAAAACACTTTTATAAGGTAAGAATTGGTCAAAAGGATTAGTTGCACTCAGTGGGGAGGTAGCTGTTTCCCTAAAAGGCCTCAAAACATGATTGATATTTTTTTTAAACTCATCGCCTGGGTAAAATATATTAATGATTTTGTAGATTGGAAACATCCACTCACATCAGCTTATCAAGTGAACACTCTTGGGTACATTACCAGAACTTTGTCAAACTAATTTCGTCGTGCAGATGCAAATCTAACTAAATGCATGAATGCAAGGAAAACAACAAAAAACATAGGAAAGGTGTTGCAGCAGG
The DNA here is from genome assembly GCA_016081115.2 of Rehmannia glutinosa. Taxonomy (NCBI): domain Eukaryota; kingdom Viridiplantae; phylum Streptophyta; class Magnoliopsida; order Lamiales; family Orobanchaceae; genus Rehmannia; species Rehmannia glutinosa. Next base: position 213,001 of record JABTTQ020003395.1, on the reverse strand, counting down.
TGTTACTCTGTAGGCTGCAACACTTATACGAACAGTGTTAGATCGCACACAAACCAAGAGACTTTCTTAGAGTGGAAAATCTCTCAAAATCTAAAGCTTCGGTGAAACTATCAGCTAACTGATTTTCAGTGCCAATGTATTCTATGTGAATAATGTTTTTCTCAACCAAATCACGAATAAAGTGGTGTCTTATGTCTATGTGTTTTGTGCGAGAGTGTTGTACCGGATTCTTTGAGATATCAATAGCACTTGAATTATCACAATAAATGGTTAAGATATCACTATGAAGACCATAATCCTCAATCATTCGATTCATCCAAAGAACAACAACTCCCAACAGCAACATACTCAGATCCGGCAGTTGAAAGTGAAACACAATTTTGTTTACGACTGTACCAAGACACCAGATTATTACCAAGGTAGAAACAACCACCGTTGTTGTACTTTTCTATCATCAACGTCTCTCGACCCGTCGAGTCACTAAAACCAACTAGATTAGTGTTTGTATCTTAAGTGTACCAAATTCCTAGATTATTGGTGCCTCCAATATATCGAATAATTCTTTTCAAGGCTTTAAAGTGTGTGATCTTAGGATTAGCTTGATAACGAGCACACAAACACACACTATACATGATATCAGGACGACTAGCTGTTAAGTACAACAGACTACCTATCATGCTTCTATATAAAGTGTTATCAACACTTTCAGCAACATCTTCTCTACAAAGTTTTTTACTCGAACCCATGGGAGTTTTCATATGAGATGCACTATCTAAGTTGAATTTCTTCACCAAATTTAGTGCATATTTGCTTTGAGAAAAAAAAATCCCATCCTTCGATTGTTTGATTTATAAGCCCAAAAAATAGTTCAATTCACCAACCATACTCATTTCAAATGTAGATGACATACAATCAACAAATTCATTCAATAATTTTTGACTAGAAGCACCAAACACAATATCATCCACATATATTTGAGCAATCAAAATGCTATGATTAGTTCATTGAATGAAAAGAGTCTTGTCCACTTCACCACGTTTAAAACCCATTTGGAGTAAATGCTCAGTTAATCTACCATACCAAGCTCTAGGGGCTTGTTTAAGACCATAAAGAGCCTTTTTAAGTTTAAACACATGGTTTGGCTTATAGGGATATTCAAAACCTTTAGGTTGTTCAACATAAGCTCTTCATTTAAAATCCCATTTAAAAAAGCACTTTTAACATCCATTTGGTGAAGTGTAAGACCGAGGTGACAAGCTATAGCAAGAAGAAGTCTAATGGACTCAATCCGGGCTACAAGAGAAAAGGTTTCATCAAAGTCAACCCCCTCAACCCGTGTATACCCTTGAGCCACCAAACGAGCTTTATTACGCACAATGTTCCCAGATTCATCAGTTTTGTTTTTGAAAATCCATTTAGTACCAATTACATTCACATTGTCAGGTCTAGGAACTAAATATCATACATCATTTTTAGCAAATTGATCAAGTTCATCTTGCATAACATTAATCCAAAATTCATCTTTCAAAGCCTCATTAACATTCTTAGGCTCAAAATTAGAGATAAAGCAGCAAGTTCTTACCAGAGTGCAGTTTGAAGATAAGTATGCATTTTTTACCATGTCACGGTAGTTTACCTTCTCCTTTCCTCGTGTTCGCACACTTTCGGTAACTTCACCTATCACTTGAGTGGTTGGGTGATTTTTCTGAATTCTGCTTGGTATGTCTCTGGTACGATCAGTCACATTATCATCAAGTACTTGGTTTTGTTCATTCTCATGATCGATTCGATTTAAGTCTGTTTTGCACATGTGTGTTTACAGTCTTCTTTGCCAAATGTCTCAACATCTGTTGGAACACTTGCAACAACATTTGTTGTAACACTTGGTTCATCTTCAGTTTCAGGGACTGACTCAGATGTATTATTTGTCTCAATTAGATCGGAGACACAATCTACTTGATTTTTCTGCAAGGTCACTAAATCATCGAAGACAACATTCACGGTTCCATAATAGTCCTTGTTCAAAGGTTAAAGATTCTATAAGCATGATTTGTTAGTGGAATATCCTAGGAAAGACTTTTATCACTTTTAGAATCAAATTTAGCAAGTTCATCTCGATCATTTAGTACATAGCACACACATCCAAAGACATGAAAATATTTAAGGTTAGGTTTTTTACCCAAAAGAATCTCATAAGGAGTCATAGTACTTCCTACCCTTAAATACACACGATTCGTAATATGACATGCGATGTTTAAGGCCTCGGCCAAAAACGTTTGGTCAATTTTTTGGAACTTAACATGACTCGTGCCATTTCTTGTAGTGTTCGATTTTTTCTTTCCGCCACCCCATTTTGTTGTGGAGTTTTGGGTGCGGAGAACTCATGAGAAATACCTTTCCTATCACAAAAGGTTGAAAACGATGAATTTTCAAATTCTTTTCCATGATCGATTCTTATTCTAGTAATAGTGACACTTTGTATAAATTGCACACCTTTCTATGCAAATTTAAAAAGACTCAAAAGCATCAGATTTTTCACGTAAGAAAAACGAACCCAAGTAAAACGAGAGAAGTCATCAACACACAAAAAAGAGTATTTCTTTCCTCCAACACTTTCAACCTCAATAGGACCCATAAGATCCATGTGAAGAAGTTCAAAACAGCGGGTAGTGTGAAAGTGTTGTGACACTTGGTATTTTTAGTGTTCAGTTTTGGTAATCCTCTTACAGCTTCATACCTAACAAGTTTATCAATCATTTTAAAGTTCACATGTCCTAACTTTTGATGCCATAAATCCGTTTCATTCAATTTAACACTATGATAAGCAGTAATACCACCAAATTGGTAGCAATTATCAACGGATCTTAAGCCTGCTAAGATACAAACGTTAGCATTGTCAAATACTTCACATGAATTCTTATCAAATTTAACATATAAGTTATCATCACAAAGTTGGCTAATACTAAGTAGGTTTGCAGAAAGCCCTTCAACGTGTAAAATGTTTTTGAGCTTAGGTAGACCTTTTACATTGATACCTTTACCAACTATTTGTCCTCGTGCACCACCACCATATGTGACCTTACCTCCATCGAATAATTCATAGTCCGTTAGGTATTCTTTGGTCCCTGTCATGTGGCGAGAACATCCACTATCAAAGTACCAAGATCCTGCAATGTTAGACCTCAAGGATGTATATATAACATTACAAGTCAACTCAGTTTTGCGGACATAAATAGTTTTTCGTTTAGTCGAGGTGTTGCTAGGAGTGTGTGAGGACACTCGTGAAAACACTTGACCAGAAAACTTTTGACGTTTTAGATCAGACTTTAGCTTATAGCAGTATGGTCTAATATGGCCAGGTTTATAAAGAATGACAGAAAAAATGTCTTTTTCTTTTTTCGTGGCTTTTCATTAGAACAAGAGGGATCATCAATAGAAGAGTTTGAAGCCTCAGAGTTTTCAGATCCTTTTACAAAAGTAGGAGTTTTGTATCCCAAGCCATCTTTCTCTGTATTTCCTAGAGCTAGGATTTCGTCAAGTTTAGCTTTGCCAGAATTAAGTTTTTTCAATGTTTCAAGAGATTTTTCAAGTTCAGATTTTACCTTTTCTAATTCCTCATCTTTCCTGGTTAGTATGATTTCCAGTCGTGTCAGAGAATTCTTCTGCTCCTCGTTCTCTTTTGTAAGTTTTTCATTCTCCTTTGTTAGACATCCGATGTGTTCAACACGTTTTTCCCAATCGTGGTATAATTGTTGGTAAGCACCCATGATGTCCTGTTATTCATTATCAGAGTCCTCAGCAGCCTGGATATCTGTTTCAACTAGAGAGGCAGATGTTAAGCAAAACGTATTTGAAGGGTTAGAAAGAGTATGGCCTTGTTTGTTTATGTTTCCAATGGCCTCTTTCCAGTTTCCAACTATACATAAAAGTGGAATCATGTTTGTTTATAAAATTTCCAATGGAAATCATCATTTTCATTTTCTATTTTTTTACATAAAACAACATCTCAAACCTATAATTTCTATTCTCAAACCTATACACTACCCTACATCACTCATCATTACTTATCAATCACTATTTTCATATTTTAACCCAATTATATATGTGGGACCCACCATTATCAACTTTATCTACTTAAAATATTACTATTTTTAAATTATAACTATCTAATGGGATCCACCAACTATAATTTTACAAATATAATATTATATATTCAAATTAAAATATTGAAGTGGACCCCACCACTACCAACTTTTCAATTATTATATACATAAAATAATATTTCAAAACTACTCAAACCAAACACAATCTCATTTCCAACCCTACATAAAACACATTTCAATTCATTCATCCAAACACAATCCCAATTTCCACACGAAAACCAATAAATTCTCAAAATTCTATTTCCAACTCTAGAAACTGGAAATGGACCATGGAAACATAAACAAACAGGCCCTATATGTGTTAGGTGCTGGAATGTCTCGAGCAACACCTCGAGAGACACCCAATGGATTGATTTGCAGCGCCTTTTTCTCATTGATGATTGTCATGAGAGCAGTATTTTCATCATTCTGACTTGAGTTTTCTTCCTTTGACTCATCATCGCTCAAAGTAACACTCAAATTCATTCCCTTTTTACGTAAAGTATTTGCACATTCAGTGGCATAGTGCCCAAAACCAGTGCATGCTTTACATCTGACCTTATCAATATCAAACTGATTCCCAGTTTTATCTTGGTTTCTATCAGGCATATTTCTTTGAGGGTATTTAGGAACATTAGGTTTAAAAGGTTTGTTGGTTTCGGAAGGAAACTGAGTTTTGGTTTTGTTTTTCATAATCCTACCGAATTTTTTAGCAAACATAGCCATAGATTCCTCACCTAATTCAGATTCCTCAACCTCTTTAGTTAATTGAGCTAATTCACTAGTTTCATTGGGTAATACCTGTAGAGCAATGCTTTTCCTTTTTGATCCCCTTTTGTCGACAAAATTGAGTTCCCAAGTTTTGAGGATTCCAGCTAACTCATCAAGTCGTAGTGTTGCAATGTTTGATAATTCTTCGATCGCAACAATCTTAATATCAAACCTTTCAGGTAGGGAACGCATCATCTTACTTACTAACCTTGAATTTGAGATCGGCTCACCCAGAGATTGAGATTCATTGGCGATGTCACAGAGTCGTCCATAGTAGGATGTGATATCTTCATCTTCCTCCATCTTCAAATTTTCAAACCTAATCGTCGGTGTGTCGTAACTTGGAGAGACGAACATTTGCGTAACCTTCACAATGTTTTTGCGGAGACCTCCCATGCGTCCTTGCTCATATAGTTGCATATGATTTTGAACATGTTGAAATCTCTTTGCACCAAAATCGCATTGAGAGCTTTCAATTGTAGTTCGCAAGTTGAATATGTTCATTGGACCACTTATCTCATCCTCGATTTATGTAATCGCCATCGACATCTATGATTTTTGGAGGAGTCCATCCAACTAGAACAAATGCGCCAAAGCTTTCTCATCAATTGATTTTATAAAAGCCCGCATCTTGATCTTCCAAATCGAGTAGTTAGATCCATCCAACATAGGTGGACGAAACATAGCTGAAACTTGACTATCCATTTCTTGCTCGAACTTAGGATCAACACTTAGTGAAATCAAGTGTTGGCTCTAGATGCCAATTAAAAGAATTTAAGGTCCCAAACTTTCTCAGAATAAAGTGTTGTTACAAGTGCCGATAACACTTGTACCAACTCGCAGCGGATAAAAGTAAAACACAGAGATAAAATTTGTCTACAAGTATAAAAATACTTGTAAACGTGCCAGCAGGGCGAAATATATTCACTAGTTGAAGTTTATAGAACTCAATCGAATGACTCAACTAGTACGAAACCTATCAAAACTCCTTTGTATGAGTAGATCTGTACTTTGTAAAACAACTAGTCCTAAAAGAAAGAATATGAACTATTCAGAACTTCTAAACAAACAATAGATGGACAAAAATAGAGAAACGAAGATGCTCGATCTTCAGGTGTTGAACTGGTACTTCAGAAGCACTTTCTTCAACACTCTGAACTGTGTAGTATATCAGACATTATTTCTCTCTTGCAGAATTCTATCTCTCTCAGATATGTGCTCTCTCAATTGTAATTCTGCGTGTTGAATTATGTGGGGATCGTCCTCTTTATATAGGCAATCCTTTGAAGAGTTTGAGTTCCTACAAAACAAGGATGAAAGAAACATAGTAGAAATAGGATTCCTAATTATGTAAGGACTAGAACTCTTTTAAACATATCCCTAAAAAATCGATCTTTCATATCAATCAAAAACTCAAGAGTCTAGTTTTAATCCAATCCTTTTCTAAATCAACTTCCTTTATTTAATAAATCTTAATTCAAGAAATAACCAAGAAAGGCAAAACACTTAAATTTAAAATTTTCGAAAATAAAGAAAAATATTTTTCCGTAAAAACACGGAATTAACAGATAGAATACGTTCCATTCTCTAGCATCAAATCAAAAAATCCACCAATTACGGAAAGTGACCTTCTTTAAAGACTCGAAAGGCATCAGGATTGCGCATTCTTGCAATGGGCTTTTGCTATGTTCAAGCTTCCAAGCCCGTGATAATAATCAGACATACTATGTCTATAATCCCACCACCAATAAATTTCCAATACTTCCAAAACTAGACGTAGGAGATGGGATTTCGCCGAGAATACATGGGATGAGCTTGGCTTTTGATCCCGCCAAGTCTTTTCATTACAAAGTTGTTTGTGTCCAAGGATTGAGATTAGATATGGTAGGGTATCAATATGAATGTGAGGTTTATTCATCTAAGACGGGTTCTTGGAGAAAATGTGGCGAGCCTTTGACAGCCCACGTGAATTTCGAAGATGGGGTATATTGGAATGGTGCCATTCATTGGAACAACAATGGAACTGGTCGAGATTCTCTGTATTTCAATATTGGCAATCAGATGCTCAGAATAATGCCAATACCACCTATTGACTGGGATTGTATAAATAATTATTATTTCGGAGAGTCTTTTGATCACTTGCATTATATCAAGATCGTTGGGCTGGAATTACATTTTGATGTTTACGAGATGAGGAGGGATTATTCTGAGTGGTTTATAAAGTACAATGTTGATCTTCACCTCTTGTTAGTGCTTATCCTGAGATGATTCGCAATTATATTCGTCCGACAAGCTCGTGCTACTACGCTTGTTCTATTTTTTCTCTCGTTCGGGGTGACAAAGATGAAGACTCGTTCTTGGTTTTGCAAATTCCGGGGAAAACCATTCGATACAATCTCATTTTTCAGACTTTTGAGACGATATGTGAGTTTGCGGGAGTTGTTGCTCCAGGTGGTTTGAGATTTCAGGGTACAGATGGATTTCAATACATTGAGTCCCTTTCTTGTGTTTGCTAATTATTATCTGCATTTTAGAATGATGTACTTGTGTGACTTTGTTGTGGGATTAAATTGAAGAAGAGTTTGGATTGTAAAACTCTGATGTTATCCTGTAATTGTCATTGTGTTTGTTGTTTTTTCTGGACCCCATTATATTTATGTAATTGACATAAATACTTTTTCTGTCGGCAGGACTATGAATTCAAGTTTTGGTTGCCAAGAAAACTATATGAAATTACAAAGTTAAAACGTTGGCAGGAAAATTGCAAAATAGTCATCCAAAATGTTTCACCTTCTTCTGTTTTGTGGACTCTGTTTGATTAATTAGCCTTCTTCAGTTGTTTCACCTTCCTCTGTTTTCTTTTTCCTTTCTTCTTTCAGCAATGAATTGTAGATTGTGTTTAACTAGCGCATAGTCCAATTATATGGATGATTATATGATTATTTTGGCACTGGTCTACTAAGAAACAATCAGGATTTTTCAAGATTAATTGAGATTGAATATGGCATTGCGGTAACTGCTTGTTAATTGTTATGGAGTCCAAAGCACTTAAAAATAATGTCAAGTATTTGAATTTTGTCCCTTCAAAGGGTACTCTGCAATTTCCATCAAGAAACATAGTGGTGCGCATCATCTCTGGGCTATTGCCAAAATTGTATTTCTCTTCAAATCAGAGATAGGTAATTAAGAAGTAATCCAAACCAAGGTCCTTAAGGGACAACGAATTATGTGTAACCACTCCTCGTTGTGTTATATGGGGATAATTTTTATTTTAGTACCTAAACTATATCATGTTTTTACTTTTGGAACCCTATTTTTAGGGAATATCAATTTTGGTGCACCATGTTTTACTTTTTATTTCGCTAAATTCTGTATCATAAGTGATTAAAAAGAAAAACATGATATACCAAAATTGATGGTAAAAAAGTAAAACATGAGGTACCTAAATTGACGAATGATTGATGAAATATAGCAAAAGCTATTAAAAGGTAAGGTTGCGATTGGATATGAACGATATTTCATTTTCGTTCCACTAGAGAATTTTTTTTTAACCAAACATGCGATTGTTAATGAAAATTTTCAAAAAATATACTATTCTCTCACTTTCACGGTTTCTCAATTTTTTCTTTCATCAATCACATCTACACATTTTTTCACAAAAAACTAATCATTATTACACATTCTCCCACAAAATTTACTATTCACTCACTCACATATTTCTTACTACCAACTCCAATCATTATTTTACTATTTTTAAATTAAATCAACTTTCATAATTATTTTTTCATCTCACATCCAATCACACTCTCAAAATTCATCATTTTCTCCCAAAAAAATTTTCACCACTATTCTCTAGCAAAATGAAAATTTTCAAAAGGAAAGCATATCCAATCGAACCCTAAACAATTTTGGTACCAAACTTAATATGTCCTGAATGTGGGGTACCAAAAGTAAAATCAATGCAAGTTTAGGTACTAAAATTGAAATTATCCCTTTATATAGAGGGAGATGATCCAGTGAGACCAGAGCCTTAGGTGAGACCGTATGGACTCATCTCAACAATCCCCTCATAATAATCAAAGGTTTTGATTAATAGATAAACATTACATTAAATAATTAATTTAATCACCAAAAGAATATCAATGTAAAATTGTATCAAACAAAACGGTTACAATATAGAAAGAGGAAAATCACACAGTTTCTGTTACTTTATACGATCAATCATCCTAAATGCATGCCATTCATCAAACGTAATATCTTCTATTCACTGTCACTTACAAACCTCTCAAATTACAGAGAGAACTAAAACATTTGGTGAGAAGATTACATCAATTTTGTGCGAAGAAGCACCAGTAATTATATAAGAAATTGTCATAATTAACGATGATGGATTAGACACCGACGAAGAACTCGAACCAGGTATGTATAAATCAAAATCTTAAATCTAAAAACTGCGATGAAGAATGTGATATATAGATACCTTAGAACGATGCATATATAACAGTGAGATATTGCATATATAGTTTTGTTTTATTGCATATATAATTATATGTTACTGCATATATGTTGTTTTTTCCCATGCATATCCAATCTAAAATTCACTTTATACAAGGTTTAAAGAAATTTTTTGTAGATGATACTGTTACAAAAATCAATGAATACTTGATGTATAATTACTTAATAAATAATAAGGTTTCACTACCATAATCTAAGACTACTTGAATGATCAAGTGCAAGAGACTTGAAGCATATTTAATACTGATTCACTGCATAAAAAAGATATTTGAAAATACATAATTTCTTTTGTTTGTCGTATAAATTGATATATATTACTGCATGTGTGCTACCTTTTCAATGTATATTCATCATAAAAAAAACATAGATGGAAAATTTGTAGATTATACTGTTAAAACATCAATGCATAGTTATCTTTATGGTCATGCATAAATTATATGATTTCTGTATGATCCAAAACATAAAAATTGAAGCACATTTAATTTTGTTTCATTACTTAAATAGCAATATGTTACTGCATAACTGATGTTGGTTCATTGCATAAACTTGTTTAGCACAGACACTAAAAAATAGTACTGTCAGAGAAAGGTTTGTCATATCTCTGGGATCTACAAAATATTCAATTCTTGAAATTGAGAAAAACAATTCCACGTCTTGGAATGCAATTCAGTACATTGAAAGGTGCCATTCAGTTCTATAAAATCTCTATATTTAAATATTGACAAGCAGATGCTCGGAGCAATGCCAATACCACCTATTGGCTGGGATTGTATAAATACTTATTATTTTGGAGTCATATGATCACTTGCATTACAAAATATTCAATTCTTGAAATTGAGAAAAAAAATTCCACGTCTTGGAATGCAATTCAATACATTGAAAGATGCCATTCAGTTCTATAAAATCTCTATAATTACATATTAACAAGCAGATGCTCGGAGCAATGCCAATACCACCTATTGGCTGGGATTGTATAAATAATTATTATTTTGGAGAGTCATATGATCACTTGCATTACATCAAGATCATTGGGCTACAGTTACAGTTTAATGTCTACGAGATGAGGATAGATTATTCTGAGTGGTTTGCTAAGTATACCGTTGATCTTTCACCTCTTGTAAGTGCTTATCCTAAGATCATCCGAAATTATATTCATCCGCCAAGCTCGTGCTACTACGCTTGGTCCATATTTTCTCTTGTTCATGGTGAGAAAGAGGAAGATTTGTTCTTGGTTTTGCAGATTCCAGGAAAGGCCATTCGGCACAATCTCGTTTATCAAAATTTCGAGACACTAGTACAAAATTGACCATTTGCATCGGTTGTAAACGACTTTAAGCATCGCTTCCAACGACGATGCTTATGAAGGCGATGCTGAAAATCACATGTATAGGCATCAGTTTCAACTGATGCGTAAAGTAAACAATAGACATCGATTTCTAAGAAAACACCGATGCATAATGTTCACCAAAAGTATCTGTTCTACACAAATAGCCGACACATAAAGTCAGTTTGGGCATCAGTTCATAACAACAACCGATGCCTATTGTTATTTTTTTAAATACATTTTTTTTTCAATTTCCGACCTCCCTGCAAATTAAAAATCCAGATCATAAATAACAATCCAACCCAAAAATTAATGACATTTTTTAGTCCATTAGAGGACTCAATTCAGCAAAGTCATGGTCAAAACTTTTAAATAAAATATCTCACTCCATTTCCAGTCCAGAATACCAAAACTAGAATATATTTCGTTTGAGTAACAAATTGGGAATATATATGCCTAACAAAACAAAATCAACTACTGAAAATATTACACTTTGTTTTTAATTAATCAATCCTCCTCTTGGCCTCATTCTCGGCAATGTGGAAGTACCTCAATTCATAGACATTTTTGTCCTTGTTGGAAGCTATCACACGGAGCCAATCACGCATATTACCTGTCCGAAAGTATTTATGAACTTGGTGAGTTTTCATATCTGCTTTAACAGGAAAAAATAAACCAATATATTTGCAACAACCATATATTGAGTCTAAGTTTATGTGTAGTAGTATATATTCAGCTGTTTTCACCTCTGCATATTGTTGTTAAGTTGTTTCCACAATATAAAGTCGCACGTGGAAGATTCCATATGGATCCCCGTGGAACTTTAATTGGAACTTCACTGGACTAATCATCGGAGTTAAGGTACACACTTTGTTGCTTGAAGCTGCAACGGTGTGAAATTTCCTATACGTGTAAGTGAACTGATGGTAGTTTCCAAAATAAACTCTAATAATAAACATGAATGTACCCAAATAGCTACTCCCACGGGACATTCAGGAGTACTCTTCATGAACAACTAGAGAAAACATATATATTGGCAAATATAAAGAGTACAAATTCTATAAGGTTGTTGAATGCTTGGTATCTATGAATAGATTATACCGCATATATGAAACTCCTCAAATCTTCCGTAAGCAAATATGCATCAATAAAAGGCTAACAGGAATATCCAATCAGAAGACAGGAAACAATAAAAAAAACACAAAAATTAATTCTATGTCGAATGGAGCTCCATTTTGAAAAGAGAAAGACACACGCATAAAGAAATATTAAAAAAAAGGGGGGGTGCCCAAAAAAGAACAAGAATCAAATTGTAGTGAGAAAGGAGAGACTTACAGGGTAGAGGTCAGTAGTGAGATCGTCATAGGTTATTCATGATTTTTGGTGTATGTTGCACGAGAGGTAAAGAATTATTATAACTCCTATAGTGATACATATGTTATCTCAAAATGTGTAAGACACGTGCATTCATCTTGCAACATCACTGATCCTATATTTAAATGTGGAAAATTTAATATTTCTAGTAATACCAACCTGAAGCTAAAAGAAATAAAATCTCCTTTCTTTGCAGAATTTGAAAATCAATGCAAAAATTAACAACATCATCGTCTAGGTTCAAAGATTAAGAAGACTAATATTCCGGGATTCCATGATAACCGACATATATTAAACGTAGTTCGCGTAAGGAAAAAACTCGAGAACATACCAAAAATCCTACAGCCTGCCGTACATGTTTCAATTCATCCCATAATGGGCCTGCAAACTGTAAGAGACAACTAATTACTCAATCTAAAAATGGCACGCGAACTAGAGCATGAATCATACATAGTAACTATGATAACATTACAGTAACCATAAACCTGTGCTGCTCGTGCTATATACCAATTTAGTGGCATGAATAAATATTTCACATGCTACAATCAATAGTATACCTCTTGTGCATGTCCGCACCAAATTTCTAATTCATCTAACCCTGCTTTTACATATTCCATGTTGCTAAACGTGCAACACTCTCTATGGAGAAGGAGGCTGAGGAAACATGAATTGGCAGAAAAAAAGAAAAGTTCCATACCTTTTACAACTTCTCTTATAGAGCCTCATGACCTATAGAGTTCCAAAACTGCACATACAAGTGATGAGAAGAAAAATCGTACTAGCTCATGGCCTTGTAAAGGAATCGTCAAGTCACAAGTCTCATAAGAACGTCAAATCAATGTAACATGCAAGTTCTAGAATACTACAATCTAGCATTTAGACCTTCAAAAGCCATCCAATCAAAGTTCTACCTTTGATTGAGTACAAAGATATCATCCTTCGATGACCTCAGAAGATGCCAAGGACACAAAAATAACAAAAGAAAGATGTTCTGTGCCCGTAGACCATGAAATCTAGCAAATCTACTTCAAATCTACTTCAAACAAAAATAACAAAAGAAAATTCTAGCAAATATATAATTATAGGGTGGTGTCCAGTTCCAGTCAAACCTACTTCAAATCTGGCAACACTCACTACAAAGCAGATTGTTTGTGCAAATGGCAAAACAATTCTAAAATCTAAATAACACCATGAAACCCAACAGAATCCAGCAGCACTGCTTTGATCTGCTCCGGCAATACATCCTGCCCTTCTTTGCATTGTTGATCACCCACCAAAAATAGATTAGTAATGAATGCTATTTGAGCATATCCATTTATAACTTTCTAAAGAGACATAGAGAATCAACAAACTAGTTCAGAAAATTTCGATGGCCTTGCCTGGAAAGCAAACTATGAATGGCATTTAGATGTGTTACGCTAACTAAAATGCTGGATATATGAAACCAAGGGGTGGAGTGATTTCTGTGTGTTCCCTTTTCCCCCAGCTAGAAATTAGCATGAGCTATAAACAGAAGGATCAAATGGCGTAAAAAGCATTTTGAAGTCTAGTTCAGAAGTCAAAAACCAAATAATCAATTAAATTTTTTTATCAATTAAACCAAATAAAAATGTCAATTATTATCCACAAACATTTTATAGAAATGTTCGAAATTGCGGAAATAAGTATATTATGCAGAATAATTTTCATATAGAATCTTTAGCAGTCATCTTAAATGTTTAACAATATTTATTTTTTAAAAAAAAGTTGGCATATAAAAGCACACTATTTACATTAATATATCAACAACACCCATTAACTCAGAGTACAAAGTTACACAATCTTCTGAAAGTAGGTACAAGACAAACACCCAAGTCTGTTGTCCAACCTTGTTCAAGAATATATTAATTTATACTAACTGGGAGATGAACCCATCAATTCTCACCTTTTCCATTAGAGAAACATATATATTGGCAAAACAAGGAAAGTTCGGAACTAGCGACATTAATGTGATACGTGGGGAAGCAAATACTGGCAAGTCAAGCACCTGCAAAACACCAAAGTCCATTGAGAGATGGAAATTGTCTAGTCACAATATCTCTACAAGATGTTGATTGTGAGTATAAGGCATCAAAAGGGAGATACATAAAGTCCCAATGCCCCAGTTGTAGGTCCCAAGGTGTGTGAGTGTAAGGTTTAGAAGGGGGGGTTGAATAAACCTTACCAACTTTTCGTTTTAGTCCTTTTAAAACGTTCAGAGTTAATACTTCACAGCTGAGTCCTTGATGGACAACTAAGTTAGTTAATCGTGAGTTAGCCACTCAACGGACTCGATCGAAAATTGTTGATAGAATAACTCACTTGTTTTGACTAAAACTTAACTTGACCGTGATATGTTTTTCAAATGAAAGACTTAACACCCTTGAATTTGGTTTAAGTTTATTTTAATACTTGGTTTTAGCACTTTGTTGATTATCAATTGGATAGCAAATTTATCTGCAGATATTGAAATAATATGCGAGAAATTAAAGTCTTGAAATGTAAATGACACAATAAATTTTTATAGAGGTTCGAAGATGGGGTAATTCTTCTACTCCTCTCTTCTCCAACTCCCCGGAGGAATCCACTAAGTATTGATCAATATACAAAGTGGTTATCATCCCGGATGCAAGTCTTGATCACACAAAGTGACTTAATCCTTTGGGACTCGATCAGAGATGCCTTGGTCACACAAATGGCTTCTCGTATAACTCGGCTTCTTCACAGGCAAATTGCCTTGCTACTCTGACTCTACTTGCTCAAGCTTCTTAGATTTGATCACGAAGCCCTCCAAAAACTTGAGGCTGGTTCGACCTTGAACCTTTCTACAATCCTTCATGGAATGTAGACCCCTTGATTTTTCAAATGTTTTCTCTTCAACCGATTGAAGTCGTCTTTCCTTCACAGTGAGTGTTGGATTGATTTCCTTCGTAATGTAGGCTTGAGGGTTGAACTTGAATGTCTTGAGTAGGTTATAGTTTGAATAAGAGCTTGAAAGTTCCAGGTCACAAATTTCACACCTTCTCAAATAGATTCCTCGGCTTTTATAGTGTTCTTTTGAAAATTTGCCCGTTGAAGAGATAGGTTAATTTTCAAATGACACTTGTGGTCGTTGGCTTGTCTTGTTGCGCTTCTTGGAATTGACATTTCCTCGTATGAATGAGTCTTGACTTTTTCGAGTTCGACACAGCAGTGCGAGCTTCTCATTGGTTTATTCCTTTTGCACGCTTAAGGATCGAGCACTTTAAGAAAGACAAGATGGAAGTATTATTTGTTTAAGTAATTTTCTTGACTTACAGGCAACGGATCTCTTCTCATTATCTCGACTTGACGCATTTCCTTGACTTCCCCAGGTGACTTGAGTCGACTTTCAATCATTGGATGACTCATCTCACTTCAACTTG
Organism: Rehmannia glutinosa; assembly: GCA_016081115.2. NCBI lineage: Eukaryota > Viridiplantae > Streptophyta > Magnoliopsida > Lamiales > Orobanchaceae > Rehmannia > Rehmannia glutinosa. The sequence goes on along the minus strand of JABTTQ020003395.1, from coordinate 197,453 downwards.
AGACTTGGCTATCTTGAGTTGACTTGACCGACACTTCACTCACCGCATCTCACCGCACCTTCATCAAGTTCCTTTCTTCTCTTCTTCGCCACACTCACCGCCTCTCAAATGAGTCTTCCTTCTAGTCTCCAGGTTGACTTCTTGCATATTCAGGCATAGGCCGACTTAACTCGACCCATTTTTCTATCTATTACAATGCAATTTACAACAAAAATAGGGTGACAACTTTCTATTCTAAGTTTTACATGGCATTCATCAAAATCTAAAAATTAATTTCCCAACAATTTCTCCCTTTTTGATGATGCCAAAACATAAAATGTTCATACAATAATTAAACGACAAAGATATGTACAGACAATGTAGAATCACAGAATGTATGCGTAGAATCAATCTTTTATTGATCATAACATTCTTGTTCTTTACACAGCTGTTTACAGGGTGTATCAGAGCTTAAATAGAGTTTAATGTAACCATGTTATTCTATATCTATGCAAGGATAGAAATTATACAATTTTATTCGATGTACAAAGGACTTACATAAGGATGTATTTACATATTAAGATACATGAAGGGGTTGACAACAACACTTCATCTCCTTCGCTACCTCATTCTTTCCTCATCAGCTCTGTCTTCTTCTGATCTATTTCTCTTTTTCTCTTCTTCAGCTGCTTTCTTTTTCTCATATGCTTTTCTGGCAGCTTCATCTCTTCTTTTTCTTTCTTGTCTTTCTTCCCACAGCCGAGTTTGTCTTCTATTTTCTTCTTCGATTCTCTTTACATACTCAACATTGTTCTTGGCCACTTGCAGGTTGGCTACTTCGTTGAATCCAGCCCAATAGATCCCTCCTTTCATACCTGGATCTATATATTCAATGTTTTTGGGCAGAGGTCTAGGTCCGAAACCTCTTCCTCCTCCATCGCTTCTTCCTCTCGCCTCAGGCGTGTATTGTCTTGGGGCCTTCTTTTTCGCAACAGAGTGACCATCGGGTGAGTGATCGCCATGGTTTGTTTGCCTATCAACTTCTTCACATAGCTTGAGGCCTTTTTCCCAATACAAATCCCGTGCTTGAGCCATGGACATATTTGCGAAGTAACCCTGATGCGGCGTCTTGAATTCATCAACAGATCTTGGCTCGATTCCGACGTCTGAAATGGCATAGGTGTCTCTGTCTGTTGGAATGCCTCCAAGTTGTTTCAGTATATCCATAACTCGGGCATCCATCTTTCCTTCCACCTCATTCATCCCTGCTTCTACTATTTTTCGCTTTTCAACCATGGGTACTGCGGAGTGTTGGAGCGGCAGAGTCACTGGGAGTTTCCTGATGATATCAGCTGTGACAAGACCTTGTTGGGGGTTTTTGCAATCATCAGGGTCATATCTTTCGAACCTTCCCCCTCAACAGATTTTCCCTTCTTCTCTCTTCTTAGTTCTTCATTGTCTTCTCCTTTACAGCTGCATCCTTCTTCTCAGCTCCAGAACCTTTCATCGCCTTTAGGTATTCCTCTTCCCCCTTTTTGGCATCATCAAAGGAGAGAGGAACCCATGGAAACAAGCTGGCAATCATGAAGTCTAAGCGGCTGATAGCTGAGTTATGCTTCGAATCTGCTGCGGAGTATGCTGCACGGAATTCAGAGCGAGTAGCGTTGGATTCAGCTGTCACCAGCTTCATCTCAGCCATAAGGAGATTGAATTTCTTCTCCATGTTCTCCTCTACGCGGAGAAGCTCTTTCTTATGAAATTCATGCAGCAGCTGCATCTCTGTGTTGTGAGATTCATGCATTCGATCAATGTTTTCTTGCATTCTTGTCTTCATATCAGCATTCCCAGCCCGTCAGACTAGCAATTTATTGAACAAAGTTCTGAAGTATCGAACTTGTTCTACACGCATTGTCTGCTGTTGTCGCCACTATTCCCGAATCCTGACAATTATTCCTCGCAGATCGGCAGTAAGATTTGCATCTCTGTTATCCAGCCTCATGTCCAGTGAGGCCTGGTGCCTATCTATCTTCTCTATCTCTGCAAATATGGCCTTGAAAACTTCTCGAACCTCAGCTGTCACTTTTGTCTCAGCTGGCGGCCAAGCAACGTCAAAGTCAAAGTCTGCTGGGACGATGGTGTCTGTTGGAATAACGATCAGGTTTATGGAAACTTTCTTGATCTCGAGTTGATTTCTCAGGAAGGTCAGGCAGCTCCAGAGAAAAGGAAAACGATTCTTCAAACGAATCATCACGGACAATGGGAATATGTTCAATGGTAACTCGTGCCCGTGATGTGCCGGTTCGGCGATTCTCGCTGACTTGGGTAGCTCGCCCGCGATTGTTTGTGTTTGTTGTGGTCCTGCATTGGGGTTTTAACCGGTGGCCGATCCTCCTGGCTGTCTCAACGGCCTTCGGTCTCGGTGGTTTTTCCATGTGGGTTGACTGGTCCTCGGCCGTATCAGTAGCATCATCGGACGATGATGAGATTTGCATGTGTGGCTCACCATCAAAATTAAAGGTTTGGCGAGTAGCCTTAAGGTCGGTCTTACTCGTGCTTGAGAGAACATCCTCAGCTGAGTCTTTTGGATCGACAATAGGGGATGACTCAGCCTCGTCTTCACCTTCAGATCCCAGAAAGGTTACATCAGGATTGTCTTGGGAATCGTGAAGAGCACTTATCTCCTTTTCAGATGGATCAATGATAGTAGTAGGGATGTTATATGCTTCCGTCTCTTTACCCCGGGAAGTCTCAACCTCCCGTTGGCCTTCATTACTTCTGCGCCTCAATGCAGCAAGGCCTGGGCGATCCCCGACGATGTGTCACTGTCTTGGGGTCTTCGAGGTGGCATCCATTGAGTCTCAACTCCGTGGATTGCACTTTCATTGCCCAGTGTTAACTCCCGGGCGCTTCCTTCTTGTGCCTCGATTGCATCATCGGCTTCATTGGCTCGCAGAGCAGCGATTGGCACTTCAGACATTCTTAACTATCTCGAGCCTCGTCAGTGACAACTTGCTGTGTATCCATTTGTTGTTCGTTCTCCACTTCGCCTCCAAGATTCGTAGTGGAGTCAGCTGCAACATCCTCCGACCTTGCTGCAGTGGAGGGAGTTTCCCCCTCAACTGGCACACCACCCGTGAGTGACTTGGAATGGGGTCACTCGTCTCTAGACTCATTTGTTCCCTTTGAGTATTCACCATTGGGGCGGTGGTAAGACACCTTCATTAGGGGTTGGCTCGACCGGGTCCCCACAATCCCGTTTCATCGCCAATTCCCTTAACACCTTCTTCGAGTGAGCGGGGAAGTGGTGGCAAACAACAATGGCAATATGCTGCACCACTCCCATCGGATCAATCTCCAGATGTGATGTGGAAGACTCCCCAGGTCCTTCCAATAATCGTTGCTCATGTAGGACCTAGATTCCCGCATGGCTTGCTGCATCTCCAATTCTTCGTAGCGGCCCGGTCCCGATCCTCATCACTCCCGGAGAGAGAATGTCAAGATGAGGATGTGTATGATCGTGCTTCCAAAAGTAAAGGGACAAATCGGCCTTTTCACGAGCTTGACTTCCTCTCGATCTCTGCTTCTCATTGTCTTTGAAGATCAAGATATCATCGTAGTTTTCTTTATCCGATTGCTTGGACCACGTGATCGGTCCGAGAAAGTTCAACAGTTTGTCTTCTTCTTCAATAAACTCAGATCTTTGGAACAGTTCCCTGGATCGACTCAGCTTCCACTTCCTCCATTCTCGCAGACGATTTTGGATGTCTAGATATGGTGGGGATAGGATCATCACATCATCATAATATTTATCATCTTCTCCCTGATGTCCCTCGTTCTCAGGGATTGAAGGTAGCAAACTTTGGTGCTTCACACCCTCAGCAGCGTCTGTTGCAGGAGGGGATACAACCTTGTCAACAGGAGAGTTTGCTTTTTCAGCTACTTCTTGTGTCTCAGTTGTTCTGACTACAACTGTGTCTTCAATTTGCCAGCAGACTTGGCTGTTTCATCAATAATTTCAGGAGACTCTACTTCTCCAGTTGTCTCCGCGATCTGTTCAAGCTGAGTGGCAGACTCAGCCGTTTTATCAAGCTCTGATCGCTTGAAAAGTCTTCTTTTTCTTTTGGTTTTCACCAGAGGAATATCTGGTTCCACTTCCTCTGGTTCGTCGAAGGTAAATGCCTTCGCAGTTGTCTTAGAGGCAGCTGCCTTTCTTGTTGTGACAATCCTCTTCTTTTTAATCACGGAGAAGGATTAATGGTTCCTTCTCCATTGCGGCTGCAGGGGCAGGAGACACGGCTGCGGGGGCGGGTGACTCGGCTGCGGGGGCGGTGCGATTTTCTTTTTCTTGCTGCGGGGCAGCGGATTTTCTTGCAACAAGCAGGGCGGCCTTCTTCTTGAGAGGAGGAGAGAATCAACTTTTCTTCAGGTCACCGATTCCCCCTCTCTTGTGTCCGCTCTCTTGGCATAAGCTCTCCTCTGGTGCTCCGGAGAGATTTGATCGGAACCTCTTTTTGTTAACATGGAACGCCTTTCCATGTCGAAGAGGTACTCATTTAACTTCCATCATCCGGCCAATCACCAGTCCGTACCCCAGGACACCTCCAAACGAACCATCCTTCTTGAAGGATTTATTCCCAATATTCGGGCATAGTCTGCTGTATACAAACTCATCCCAGTTTACTTTCTTCTCCTCCATGATCGTAGCCATCACAATCAGCTTGGTTTTGGATAGCTGATTAAAGCTTCCAAATTTGATGTCCACACACTTTGCAACAATGTCCAGCAACTTGTGGTAATCTTCCTTCAGCAGCTTCTTCTCTGTTGTGTAGACAACCTTCGCAACATAGTCAAGTTTGGCCACTTCCTTCCAAGCAGCAGCCAGGTTAACATCAGCTTCATAAATCTCCGACTCCACTCCTTCCGGCAACTAACGATGTTCTGCGGATCCGGCGGTGATGGTGAAATCTTTCCCGTGAACAGAGGACTTGATGCCCTCATCGTGAACTTCAGCGTTCACATAGAACTCTGCGACCTCCTCCACATAGGTCATTTGAAACTCCATCGACAAAAAGGGCTTTAGTCCTGATTTTTCCAACTTCTCTGCTATTTTCTTCACAAGGGTTTCGTCTGACCCCTGTTTGATCATGCCTTCGAAATCCACAGTAGATCCTGTGTGGATTTGCTTTCCCAACTTGACGAAGTCGTAAGTAGATGCCATTTCTCGAAGATTCACCGGATGAAACTTTGAAGATAAGCTTTGAAGATTTGTAGGGTTTTGAGGGTAAATATGCTTTCTTTGCTCTTGAGAGAGATGAACAGTTTTGGTAAAGTGAGAGAAAATTGGACGAAATGGTATATGTATGGGTTATGAAAGGACGTGCGGGTGGTTTTTGAAATTTGATCAAGATCAACGGCTCAGATTTTGCACGCCGATTAACATTTAATTTCTCGCATTTAATGCGGCAGCATTTATATCCAATCATAAGCTTGGTATGCAGCTTTTGACTGTACACGTCATAATTATGCTGATGTCATTCTTAAAAACATTCCCGCTTAGTAAAAACGACTGCGTTTTTGTCACTTTGCTCATAAATGACTCAGCTTATTCCTTAGCTGATTTAACTCTTCTCTCTTTGCACATAAGCACTCAGCTGTCAGCTAACTCGATGCAGCTGATTCACTGATAAGGTTGATTTACTTAGCTGATTCAAGAGTTCAGCTCTTTTTCATCTTTTCGTGTTTCATCTCTTTTCTTTGACTCTTCTGATTGTCAACTCAGCTCAATTAACCCTAATTCATACTTGAGTTCTTCAAATCTTGATTCACATAATGGTTTTGTGAATATATCAGCTAACTGCTTATCAGTTGAGATATATTCCAAGGTGATGTCCTTCTTTTCAACATGATCTCTTATGAAGTGATATCTGACATCAATGTGCTTTGTTCTTGAGTGCAACACAGGATTTTGGGTAATTGCAATTGCACTTGTGTTGTCACACATAATTGGAATTTCCTTTTTTCAACTTCATAGTCTCTCATTGCCTCATCCATAAGACTTGGGCAACAGTTGCCCGCAGCCTATGTATTCTGCTTCGATTGTGGAGGTTGCTATTGAATTTTGCTTCTTGCTAAACCAGAAATTAATCTATTTCAAGCATTTGACATGTACCGAGGTCTTTTCCTGTCAACTCTGCATCCAGCATAGTCAGAGTTTGAGTAACCAATTAGCTTGAATCCACCTTCCTTAGGATACCATAAGCCAACTTCTTGGCTTCATTTCAAATATCTCAAGATTCTTTTGGTTGCAGTCATGTGGCTTTCTTTTGGAGCAGATTGAAATCTTGCACATACACCAACAACAAAGGTGATGTCCGCACCGCTTGGCGTGACATAGAACAATGATCCAATAAGTGCTCAGTATCTTGTTTGATCCACAGCTTGCCATATGCATCCATATCCATCTTGACTGATGTATTCATTAGTATTTTCACAGAAGATTTCTCTTCCATACCAAACTTCTTCATTAAATCTCTGGTGTATTTTGTCTGACTTATGAAGGTTCCATCCTTCAGCTGTTTCACTTGAAGTCCTAGGAAGAATGTCAGCTCTCCCATCATGCTAATTTCAAATTTGCTTTGCATAAGATTTGAGAATTTATCACACAACTCTTTGTTTGTGGATCCAAAGATGATGTCATCCACATATATTTGAACAAGCAGTATACTCTTCCCATCTTGAATTCTGAAGAGTGTTCTATCCACTTTGCCTTTTGTAAATCCGTTCTCAGTATAGAATTGTGATAATGTATCATACCATGCTCTTGGTGCCTGTTTCAATCTATATAAAACTTTCTTGAGTTTGTATACTTTATCTCCAAGAGTCTTCTGCTCAAATCCTGGAGGTTGTTCAACATAAACTTCTTCCTCCAATAACCCATTAAGGAATGCACTCTTTACACCCATTTGATATACAGTGAAGTTCTTGTGAGCAGCATAGGCAAGAAACATCCTTATGGCTTCCAATCTTGCTACAGGAGCAAAAGTTCCATCAAAATCTATTCCTTCTTCTTGGCAATACCCTTTGGCTACCAATCTTGCTTTGTTTCTTACCACAGACCCTTCCTCATTCATCTTGTTTCAACACCCATTTAGTGCCAATAACATTTTGATGGGTAGGTCTTTGAACCAATACCCACACTTTGTTCCTTTCAAACTAATTCAGCTCTTCTTGCATGGCTTGAATCCAATGTGTGTCATCCAAAACTTGTGACACATATTTTGGCTCTATTTGTGAGATAAAACAAGTGAACATTGCTTCTTGTTGAGTTACGGATCTAGTTTTCACACCTTCTCTTACATCTCCAATGATTAGTTACTGGGATGGTCTCTCGGCCACCTTACATCAAAGGTTGGAGTAAGTTAGTGGATTGATCGTCTTGCAATTTGTGTTATTTTGATCGGCTCTCTCATCATCACTTAGTGCATATTTCCCAAATTGTCTTTGAGACTCGATTATCTCATCTTCATCCGGGTTTATAATTCCACTTGGCATCAACATAGGGATTCTTCGCATGGTTGGGTGATTGACTTATCGATTGACTCTTCAATTTCTTCTCCATTTACGTTGGGTTCATCAAACACCACATGAATGGATTCTTCTTTAACCATTGTCCTCTTGTTGAGCACTCTGTAGGCTTTGCTTTCGAAATGAGTATCCTAAGAAGATACATTCATCGACTTTAGCATCAAAAGCCTTTAAATTATCTTTGCCATTGTTGTGGATGAAGCATTTGCATGCAAATATTCTAAAATATGCAACATTTGGCTTTCTCCCTGTCCAAATCTCATAGGGAGTTTTTGTCAGCTGTCTGTTTATCATGCATCTATTTTGAGTATAGCATCTTTGTGTTTATTGCTTGACCAAAATCTTTTAGCGACCACTTGACTAACACGGTTCTTCTTTGCTTCTTTGAGAGTTCTTCCTTCTTTCGCAACTCCATTCTCTTGTGGAGTCCTTGCTTTGAGATAGTTCATGAGTAATATCATTTTCAATACAATCGAGTTATTATTCCATTGACAAACTCAGTTCCTCTGTCGATCTAATTTTGATAATGGTTTGACTCTTCTCATTTTGGATTCTCTTCATCAGCTGTGGTAGTTTCGACATGGTTTCTTTCTTCTTACACATGAAAATTGTCCATGTGTATCTTGAGTAATCATCTACTACCACCAAGGTGTATTTCTTTCCGCTTATGTTGGCTGGTTCAACTGGACCGAATAGATCTATATGTAGTAGGTGCAATATTCTTGTTGAAGATGGACATGTCTTTTCTTTGAATGATGATTTGATTTGCTTTCCCATCTGGCATGCATCACATACACTTTCCTTCTTGTATACTGAGTCTGGAAGTCCTTCCACAAGATTGCTCCTTGCAAGCTTGTTAATTGTTTTGAAGTTCAGGTGACTCAACTTCTTGTGCCACAACCAACTTGATTCAGCTGTGCTCTTTGCTATCAGACAAGTGCTTGGTGTTGTAGTTGACTAATCTACCACATACATGTTCTTTTGTCTGCATCCTTACAACACTACTTCATTAGATTCAGTGTTCTTGATTTGGCACACTCCCATATTGAATCCAAAATTATAGCCCTTGTCACAGAGTTGACTTATGCTTAGTAAGTTGAAATTGAGGCCTTCAACATATGCAACATCTGTAATTTCTAATCCATTTTTCTTGATGGATCCAATGCCTCTTATTTCTCCTGGAGCTTCATTCCCTCCAAATATGACTTTTGCACCTCTAATTTCCTTAAATTTTGACAGATTTTTCTTCTTTCCTGTCATGTGTCTGGGGCAGCGACTATCCATGTATCAGGTTCCTTGGCACTCAGCTGCTCCTTGAACCTCATTTTCTTGGTCAGGTTGGTCTTGTTCTTTGGCCATTAGACATATCAAGGCTTCTTCTTGAGTCACTTGAGTAGTCGCTTCACTACTCTCCGAGTCTGCTGTGTCTTTTGACTTGACTTTGTCTCGGCCGATCTGCAGCTAACATTGCCTTTTTCTTCTCTTGTCTTCTTTCTCTGAAGACTTTTCTTTCCTCTTCATTCTTGTATTTGTTGACTACAGGATATGGGCAATCAATAGCATAGTGACCAGGTTGCCTGCAGTTCCAGCATAAATTTTCAACCTTTTGATCAGTTCTTTCCATCCTTGGATTGTCAGCTCTTTGATACTCAATCCTTTGATGCTCTGTTCTTGTGGGTGGCCTATCTTCCCTTGACTTGGAGGGAGCTGAGTGTCTTCTAGAGGATTCACCTTGTAATTCTTGTTGAAGAATTTGTTAAACCTTTTAACCATCAGGGCAATCTCCTCTTGGTCAATGATTTCCTTGACCTCAGCTCTTTTACCATCCTTAACTATTAGAGCAAATTTGTTTTGGGCACAAATGTCTCCTCTTAGTCTTTTCTTCTCAGCTCAAATTCGTAGGCTTTGAGATCTGAGAATAGCTCATGGTTGGATGTTTTTGATAAGTCCATGGAGTGTCTTAGGGCCATGACTTTCATTTCCCACTCAGCTGGGAGACTTCTTAGAATCTTCATACACATTTCCTTCTGTGTATATTCTTTTCCAAGTGCGGATAGCTCATTGGTAATTTCGAAACCGAGCATCCAGTTGATCCAAGGTTTCTCCTGCAAGCATCTCAAAATTTTCAAATTTCTCGTACGACAACATATAGTTTATTTTCCTTGATTTGCTCGAGCCTTCACAAATCGGGGTTAGCTTATCCTGCATTTCTTTTGCGTCTTGCACGATTTGACTTTGTTGAACATGGCTTTGTCCGAGTTTTAATGTCCTTGGCCACATTGTCCAAGTTGTATCTTTTTTGTCATCATTTGTCCATTCACTCTTGGTTTTCAACCATAGGGTCCGGGAGGAAAAACATCCTCTTCTCCTTCACCGCAATGACCCTCCTTGTAGTCATGTTCACTTTTAAGATTTGCGTTGGCCCATCTTCTATTACTATCCACATTTCATCGTGTAATGGCTTTGATAGATGAGCTGCATACGAATTTTCCAATCATCAAATTCATCAATTGTGAACATAGGGATGCGTGTCAAATTTGCTTCCATGATAATAACTTTGCTGAGTAAAAGAGTTTTTGAAAGATCAAGTGCTAAAGAAAACTTTGAAAGATTGGAGATCTAGTTTAGTAACCAGTGCGGAAGGCTCAATGAACCAACCACTCTGATACCACTTGTAGGTCCCAAGGGGTGTGAGTGTAAGGTTTAGAAGGGGGGTTGAATAAACCTTACCAACTTTTCGTTTTAGTCCTTTTAAAATATTAAGAGTTAATACTTCACAGCTGAGTCCTTGATGGACAGCTAAGTTATTTAATCAGCAGAGTTAGCCACTCAACAAACTCGACTAAGCTGTTGATAGAATAACTCAACTGTTTTGACTAAAACTTAACTTGACTGTGATATGTTTTCAGCGGAAGACTTAACACCCTTGAATTTGGTTTAAGTTTGTTTTAATACTTGGTTTTAGCACTTTGTTGATTATCAATTGGATAGCAAATTTATCTGCAGAGATCTTCAAATAATATCGAGAAATTAAAGTCTTTGAAATGTGACACAATAAATTTTTATAGAGGTTCGAAGATGGGGTAATTCTTCTACTCCTCTCTTCTCCAACTCCTGGAGGAATCCACTAAGTATTGATCAATATACAATGTGGTTATCAGTCCCGATGCAAGTCTTGATCACACAAATGACTTGATCCTTTGGGACTCGATCTGAGATGCCTTGGTCACACAAACGGCTTCTCGTACAACTCATCTTCTTCACAGGGCACTGCCGCCACTGCTACTACTGACCCACTTGCTCAAGCTTCTTGGATTTGATCACGAAGCCCTCCAAAAACTTGAGACTGGTTCGACCTTGAACCTTTCTACAATCCTTCGTGGAATGTAGACCCCTTGATTTTTCAAACGTTTCCTCTTCAACTGATTGAAGTCGTCTTTCCTTCACAGGTGAGTGTTGGATTGATTTCCTTCGTAATGTAAGCTTGAGGGTTGAACTTGAATGTCTTGAGTAGGTTATAGTTTGAATAAGAGCTTGAATGTTCCAGGTCACAGAGTTCACGCCTTCTCGAATATATTCCTCAGCCTTTTATAGTGTTCTTTTGAAAATTTGCCCGTTGAAGAGATAGGTTAATTTTCAAATGACACTTGTGGTCGTTGGCTTGTCTTGTTGCAGTTCTTGGAATTGACATTTCCTCGTATGAATGAGTCTTGACTTTTCGAGTTCGACACAGTGCGAGCTTCCCATTGTTTATTCCTTTTGCACGCTTCGGGATGAGCACTTTAAGAAAGACAAGATGGAAGTATTACTTGTTTAAGTAATTTTCTTGACTTTTGTGCAACGGATCTCTTTCAGTTATCTCGACTTGACTGCATTTCCTTGACATCCCCAGGTGACTTCGAGTCAGCTTTCAATCATTGGATGACTCATCTGTCACTTCAACTTGAGACTTGGCTATCTTGAGTTGACTTGACTGACACTTCACTCAGTTGCATCTCAACTGCACCTTGATCGAGTTCCCATCTTCTCTTCTTCGCCACACTCACCGCCTCTCGGAGTCTTCCTTCTAGTCTCCGGTTGACTTCTTGCATGTTCAGGCATAGCTGACTTAACTCAGCTCGACCAACCCTATCTATTACAATGCAATTTACAACAAAAATGGGGTGCCAACTTTCTATTCTAAGTTTTACATGGCATTCATCAAAATCTAAAAATTAATTTCCCAACACCAGTTGTTGAATCATCATATATAAAAGATACCTGGAGTTGGTACAGTCTTCCTGCATTTATGTACTAGTGAGACGATATGTGAGTTTGCGAGAGTTGTTGCTTCAGGTGCTTTGAGATTTCGGGGTACGGATGGGTTTCAGTACATTGAGTCCATTTCTTGTGTTTAATCTTGATGTTTTCTAATTATTATCTTCATTTTGTAGAATGTATTTGTGGAACTTCATTGTGGGACTAAATTGCAGAAAAGTTTGGACTGTAACCTCTAAAACTATAATGTACTTTTTGGAAATTTTAGTAGAGTATACATGGATTTTGTTTTGTTGTTGGCAGAACTATGTAATCAATTTTGGTTTCCAAGAAAACTATCTGATATTACGTACAAAGTTAAAAAAGTTGCCTTAGATTTTTTTTTTTTTTTTTGAATAAACACCCAAATGGTGGAGGGTTAAGGATCCCCTCAACATGTATTATTGATATGAACAATGTTTACAGAACAATTGAATCGCTTTTATTACAAATCTACAAAAACCTATACAGCTGCAACTAGAATTAAGTAATACTAAAACCTTTTCTAATGCGAAAGTAAGGAATTGTAACTGATCCACTCTACAAAGACCTTGTATCTCTCTAGGGGAGGAAGTCGCAGAAAATATTGTGCAAGTTTGTGAATGAAAGCCAATATTAGCAAGAATACTGAAACATTTTCTAATGCGAAAGGAAGGAATACCTAACTGATCCACTCTTCAAGGACCTTGTATTTCTCTCTATTGTAAAAAACCCCGCTTAGCCCTGATTAATCCCCGCTTAGGCGCTAGACCTTTCCCTTGTCCGCCTACGATTTATTTTCCGATTAGGTCCACCTAATCCGGCCAGTCTCTCTAACCCCGCTGGACTCCGCTGGCGCTAAGCCCCCGCCTGCTACTCCTCGAGCGCCTAACGCTTTTTACAACATTTGTATTTCTCTAGGGGAGGAAGTAGTTTTTAATTTTCATTTGAATACAGAGGGCCCTTTTTTTTCCGCTGTAGGCCCTTTAAAACTCAGCATCAGCCATGACAATATTTTTCTTTTGCTTTTTCTTTAAAAGATCATAACAATACTATATTAATTTATCAATTACATATTATTTTTGTTAATTAAAACCACCCGCTACCGCTCGTCGTTGCTTCAAACCGCACCTTCAATTTTACTTCATAAACCGCGATTTGAATTTTTTGCTTATAACTGAACCGCATATAGCTATTTGATTTGAAATTTACTTAAAAAACCCACAAAATCGTACCATGATCACCCCTACTTATTTCTCATTTTTCCTCCTTTCTTCTTCTCATTTTCTTTTTCCTCTCTTTCTTCTTTCACTCTCATCTCCTTCTCTTCACCCCCAACCCCCAATTTGTTTTTTTAAAAAAAACAAAGGTTTATTGATTTTTCAGTACCTGACCTATAGGCACTTTGCTGGTTTGGTACCCGATATTTGAGAGTTACCAATTTAGTTCGCATACTTCACATTTTTTTATAAATTCGTACCTATTCACTTTTAAGGACAAAAATGCCCCCAAGATTTTTTTATTTTTGTTAAAAAGTTTAAGTTTTAATTAGAATTATTAAATTTAAAAAATAAATTTAATTAAGAAATAACTTATTATTATTTAAATTAAATTATTAAATTCTTAATTGTAAAAAAAAATAAATCAAATTAATTATTTTTTAAATTTTGATTAAAAAATTAATTAAAAATTAATATATTAATAAACAATTGCTATGATTTTCTTATTTACTATTTTAATTTTAATTTTTAAATATTTAATTTTCATTTAATTTTGGAAATTAGTTAACTAAACTAATTTTTCTTTTCAATTAATTAATTTTTAATTTATATTTATTAATTTACTAATTTAATGTAATTAATTTTATTTTTTCTAAAAAGTCATTAATATGTTTAGAAACTTATTTTTATATTTTATTAATTAAATTAATTAAAATTTTATTTAATTTTATAATTTAAATAAGTATACTCAAAAGTTTATTTTGAGTATACTTATGTTTCTTGGGGGCATTTTCGTCCTTAAAAGTGAATAGGTACCAATTTATAATAAAAAAGTGAACCATGGGTACTAAATTGGTAACTCCGAAATGTTAGGTACCAAACCAGCAAAGTGCCTATAGGTCAGGTACTACAAAATCAATAACCCAAAAACAAAATTGTCACTCTTTCAAACCCCACACGCCCACTCCAGCAATAGGGTGAACTCCGAGAGTGGTGATGCGCTGACGGACTAGGGGTGGGTTGCCGTATCTTTTCCTATTTCTCTTTATATATATATATATATATATATATATAGAGAGAGAGAGAGAGAAGATCTTGTGAGACCATAGCTATAGGTAAGAACGTAAGACCACATTCACACCATCCAACAAAATAAATAGAAGGCTAAGATTTAATAGGATTTTGTAGTATTAAAAAAATAGGAGGGGGACCGGTCAGGGAAATGGAACATCATGTTTTGCCAAAATAATTGATTCCTAAAAAACAGGGAAATGATATCTTACCATAGCTAAACACAGGTCCATAATCATCCATCTTCTTCCTCATTCATGCCAAAACTACGTCAAATTGGACCTGCAAAAATAGAGAAGAAATTCCACATTCATAGCAGCAGAAATCATCAAAATTGAAATCAAGAATCGAATCACAATTCATCAAATCAATAGAAACAACAGAAATCACAATATACATCAACAAAATCAAGATTGCGATGTCACAAATTTAGGATTCCCACTGCACGATCCATTCGAACCAAGGTAATAATTTAACACCAATTCATGCGAAAAATGTGTGGATCAAATGCATGTAATGTTGAACGATAAAAAATTTACGCGCGCAAAAATGCGGAAATTGTTGTGTAATTATAAAAAATATTGTGTATGTTTACTATAAGTTTTTTGTACATATAGAGTACTAATTATGTATAACATATTCTCACATAACAATAACAATTTTTTTAACTAATATGCTAATTTAGAATAAGGATACTGCATGTATAATGTTTTTGATGTGTATAGTTAGAACAAAATATTGGAAAATATGAGGATTTGTATAAGAAATTGTATACTTAGTTCGTATTAACGATATGTGTGTATAGTGTTCCAAATTTGTGTGTTTAGTATGTAAAATATATTGCAAGCTTTATTGCTGGCTCTAAGCCTACCTCCTTGAAAAAGGGATTTGCCCCACTTTATCACATATAATGTATTCTACAATACATTTTGCCTAATTACAATGCATGTATTGTATGCTTAGAGTAGTCATTATGTACACAATGTGCATTTAATATGTGTACTTATAAGACAAATATTAGAGATTATGATTTTGCACCATACATTGATGTTTTGTATATCTAGTATTCTATATTTGTATCCTTAGAGTAGCCATTATGTACACAATGTGCATTTAAAATGTATATTTATGGCACATATAGTGGAAAATACGATTTTGTACCATACATTATTGTTTTGTATACATGGTATTCCATATTTGTATATTTAGTATGTAAATTTTGTGTTTTTATCAGAGCAAGCTCCAGATCACACGGTTTATGTTGAGCAGAGGATCGAAATCTCACCAGTATCAACTAAATATTGGATCCCAGAAGTGGACTAAGAAACAATTCCTCGTGCCAACATGCATTTCCATACATTGGAGGCTGGAATACAATTTTACGGATTATGGTACGTGCAGTGGCTTCGACGTTAGAAGGAGCACTACAAAGAAATTCAAGAACGACAAAATTCGTTTGGAATACGTGGTTTGTAATAGGGGCTTCAAAAACTCTAAAAAACACACTTGTTGAAAATTCTGAGCATGACGAAAGCATCAAAAAGTAGGGAGCACGCAAGAGAGTTTCAAACCGAGTTGGGTGCAATGCACGTTGTATTTTTGAATACACTGGCTCAGACGCATATAATATGATACTATATGTTTGTGTAATATATACAACATCAGCAAACTAAATATACATTATGTGATGCTAAATATACATCAGCAAACCACTCGGGCAATTTATATATGCAAACTAATTATACATTATATGGATTTAACTATATATCGTTTTTTCTTCGTATGCAACATCTGGACCAATACATGGCATCATATTTAAATATACATAATCTTCTGCGTAATTATACAATATTCTATAACTACATATACAATATTATTGGCAAACGAAAAATGTAAATTATATTTAATATACATAATCTTATGCATAAATATGCAACATCTGAAAACTAGTTATACATTATTTGGATTTAACTACACATCGTTTTTGCTTCGTATGCAACATTTGTACTAATACATGGCATAATGTTTAAATATACATAATCTTCTGCGTAATTATATAAATTTTAATAACTACATATACAATAGTGGCATAGTACTTAAATATACATAATTGTATGCGTAAGTATACAAAATTCTGTAACTACATATACAATATTATTGTAGTGTGACACCAGTTGGACAAAGTGTACATAAAAATGCAAAGTTATATTAACTAAGACAAAACAATACATGATGTGTTCCCTTCATATCTAGAATTCGAAATAACATCTAAACATATACAGACACTCCTACAAATTAAAGTATGCATGACTCTAATAAAAATCCACTCAACCTAATAAATAAAATATACAAAGATAAACAAAATATACAAAGTAAATTGTCCATTAAACAACACTACAATTCTTTTCCCAATTCAGAACTTTTTAGCTTCTTCCATAGCCCTATCATTTTGCGCGGATACGAATCCTTCACCATCATCTCTCGTCCATCATCAACCCCACTCTCCGCAACCATTTTCCCTTAGTTTTGACCGTTTAATTGATAAGACTTAGATAAACAAACCTGCAAAACATATAGAACCAATTCTTATACAAAAATACAATATGCATCATATGTATTCTAATTATACAATAAATCACAACTAAGTAAACAGTGCTACATAACTAATTATGCATATATATATATATATATATGTACACTAAGTATACACATACATACCTAAATATACATTATTACTGAACTAAATTTACATTATTATACAGGTAAGTACACATTATTATATAGCCAAATAAACATTATCACACAACTAAAATATACATTATTATACAACTGAATATGCATTATCACACAACTAAATCTACATTATTATACAATTAAATATACATTATCACATAACTAAGTATACATTATGATATACTAAATATGTATTATCACACAACTACATATACAATATTACATAAGTAAATATACATTATTATATAATGAAGTATACAAAAACATAGCAACCCTAAATATACAAAGAATAATTGCTCATTGCACATTGTGGACATAATATCAACCCTCAATATACACAATTCATACTCTAAAACAACATAATCGTATGTACCCTGAACAACTTAGTTTACGAGCTATAACACATCATAAACCTATTCCAGCAATCTCATAATACAAAGGTGCATATAACACACATGTAAAAAAACGTAGAAGTTGGGAATACATTCCAAAAAAAAATAAAAACGGAAAAACAAAAGAAAATGAACTATAAAAACCAGTGGCTGCAAAAGACATAACACACAACATATGAACAAATTTCAACAAGAAAAAACGACAATCAAAAACCCCTAGAACCTTACCAGCAAAGAAGCAATCGCACCCACGAAAATTAAATAAAATACACTCACCGAAATTTTACACCCGAATGCTGAGAAATTCGAACCCTAGCGAATACGCACAAAAATCGCACAGTGAGTTGAAGTTGCAAAGATCGTTGGGGGATTCGTGCTTTCGCGGGAGAAGAGAGAAGAGACTGTTTTGATTTTTGAGAAAAAAAGTGAAGCCAAAATCAAGGGATAGAGGTAAGGCCAGATTTTAGTTACCAAAAATATCCTTGATCTTTAAAAATAAAATTACTCTATTGTCCCCCGGTGAGGAGCCAATGCCTTAAATGAGGAGTAAAATCTAGACCATTGATTGTTAAACCAAAAGGTCTAGATGTGGTCTTATATTTTTACCTAAAAGGCTTAGTCTCATTTGATTATATCCCTATATATATATATATATATTAGGAATTTGAATAAAGAATATGTGAGGCCCGAATTTTAACAACGTGAGATACGGTGTTATGTATTAATTATTTATTCGGTTATGTATCACAAACCTATTATTAAAGAAACGCGACCACGACTTTTATTTATTTCTTCCAATGTCAATTACGTCTCCTTATTTTAGAGCATGATGATTTTATATTCTCCTCTAGTACTAATACTTGGTGATTGACTACAACTTTAGAATTTTTGGATCATCGATAATTTAGGAGTATATTCCGACCCTTATCCGAATATTTCATCTTATTTTATAATTCATCCAAACCAAATT
This sequence comes from Rehmannia glutinosa, assembly GCA_016081115.2. Lineage (NCBI taxonomy): Eukaryota > Viridiplantae > Streptophyta > Magnoliopsida > Lamiales > Orobanchaceae > Rehmannia > Rehmannia glutinosa. The sequence continues at coordinate 179,229 of JABTTQ020003395.1, read as the reverse complement.
CCAATTTATTTTTGGAGTACACATTTCTTATTTCACATCTTTATTTTAAGTTTCTAAATATTTAATTATGGATATTTATACATTTTATTTTCCTCAATTTTATAAAGAAAAGAAACCAAATATTTTTTTCCCTAATTTTCAATTTATCACCTAAAATGGGAAAATAACTCATTTTTCTTTCATTACTATTTTTTTTTATTTTTTTTTGTATCTCCCAACTAGATTATTATGGGACAAAAAATAAAATTTTGATAATTTTATTTCTATTTTATTTTATGTCTTGCAAGCCTACAATTAAAAATTTTCTCTACAAATCCCGAGAGTGGTGATGCGCTGACGGACTAGGGGTGGGTTGCCGTATCTTTTCCTATTTCTCTTTATATATATATATATATATATATATATATATAGAGAGAGAGAGAGAGAGAGAGAGAGAGAGAGAGAAAGATCTTGTGAGACCATAGCTATAGGTAAGAACGTAAGACCACATTCACACCATCCAACAAAATAAATAGAAGTCTAAGATTTAATAGGATTTTGTAGTATTAACAAAATAGGAGGGGGACCGGTCAGGGAAATGGAACATCATGTTTTGCCAAAATAATTGATTCCTAAAAATCAGGGAAATGATATCTTACCATAGCTAAACACAGGTCCATAATCATCCATCTTCTTCCTCATTCATGCCATAACTACGTCAAATTGGACCTGCAAAAATAGAGAAGAAATTCCACATTCATAGCAGCAGAAATCATCAAAATTGAAATCAAGAATCGAATCACAATTCATCAAATCAATAGAAACAACAGAAATCACAATATACATCAACAAAATCAAGATTGCGATGTCACAAATTTAGGATTCCCACTGCACGATCCATTCGAACCAAGGTAATAATTTAACACCAATTCATGCGAAAAATGTGTGGATCAAATGCATGTAATGTTGAACGATAAAAAATTTACGCGCGCAAAAATGCGGAAATTGTTGTGTAATTATAAGAAATATTGTGTATGTTTACTATAAGTTTTTTGTACATATAGAGTACTAATTATGTATAACATATTCTCACATAACAATAACAATTGTTTTTACTAATATGCTAATTTAGAATAAGGATACTGCATGTATAGTGTTTTTGATGTGTATAGTTAGAACAAAATATTGGAAAATATGAGGATTTGTATAAGAAATTGTATACTTAGTTCGTATTAACGATATGTGTGTATAGTGTTCCAAATTTGTGTGTTTAGTATGTAAAATATGTATCACATATAATGTATTCTACAATACATTTTGCCTAATTACAATGCATGTATTGTATGCTTAGAGTAGTCATTATGTACACAATGTGCATTTAATATGTGTACTTATAAGACAAATATTAGAGATTATGATTTTGCACCATACATTGATGTTTTGTATATCTAGTATTCTATATTTGTATCCTTAGAGTAGCCATTATGTACACAATGTGCATTTAAAATGTGTATTTATGGCACATATAGTGGAAAATACGATTTTGTACCATACATTATCGTTTTGTATACATAGTATTCCATATTTGTATATTTAGTATGTAAATTTTGTGTTTTTATCAGAGCAAGCTCCAGATCACACGGTTTATGTTGAGCAGAGGATCGAAATCTCAGCAGGATCAACTAAATATTGGATCCCAGAAGTGGACTAAGAAACAATTCCTCGTGCCAACATGCATTTCCATACATTGGAGGCTGGAATACAATTTTACGGATTATGGTACGTGCAGTGGCTTCGACGTTAGAAGGAGCACTACAAAGAAATTCAAGAACGACAAAATTCGTTTGGAATACGTGGTTTGTAATAGGGGCTTCAAAAACTCTAAAAAACACACTTGTTGAAAATTAAGCATGACGAAAGCATCAAAAAGTAGGGAGCACGCAAGAGAGTTTCAAACCCAGTTGGGTGCAATGCACGTTGTATTTTTTAATAGACTGGCTCAGACGCATATAATATGATACTATATTTTTGTGTAATATATACAACATCAGCAAACTAAATATACATTATGTGATGCTAAATATACATCAGCAAACCACTCGGGCAATTTATATATGCAAACTAATTATACATTATATGGATTTAACTATATATCGTTTTTGCTTCGTATGCAACATCCGGACCAATACATGGCATCATATTTAAATATACATAATCTTAAGTAATTATACAATATTCTATAACTACATATACAATATTATTGGCAAACGAAAAATGTAAATTATATTTAATATATATAATCTTATGCATAAATATGCAACATCTGAAAACTAGTTATACATTATTTGGATTTAACTACACATCGTTTTTGCTTCGTATACAACATTTGTACTAATACATGGCATAATATTTAAATATACATAATCTTCTGCGTAATTATATAAATTTTAATAACTACATATACAATAGTGGCATAGTACTTAAATATACATAATTGTATGCGTAAGTATACAAAATTCTGTAACTACATATACAATATTATTGTAGTCTGACACCAGTTGGACAAAGTGTACATAAAAATGCAAAGTTATATTAGCTAAGACAAAACAATACATGATGTGTTCCCTTCATATCTAGAATTCGAAATAACATCTAAACATATACATACACTCCTACAAATTAAAGTATGCATGACTCCAATAAAAATCCACTCAACCTAATAAATAAAATATACAAAGATAAACAAAATATACAGAGTAAATTGTCCATTAAACAACACTACAATTCTTTTCCCAATTCAGAACTTTTTGGCTTCTTCCATAGCCCTATCATTTTGCGCGGATACGAATCCTTCACCATCTTCTCTCGTCCATCATCAACCCCACTCTCCGCAACCATTTTCCCTTAGTTTTGACCATTTAATTGATAAGACTTAGATAAACAAACCTACAAAAAATATAGAACCAATTCTTATACAAAAATACAATATGCATCATATGTATTCTAATTATACAATAAATCACAACTAAGTAAACAGTGCTACATAACTAATTATGCATATATATATATATATGTACACTAAGTATACACATACATACCTAAATATACATTATTACTGAACTAAATTTACATTATTATACAGGTAAGTACACATTATTATATAGCCAAATAAACATTATCACACAACTAAAATATACATTATTATACAACTGAATATGCATTATCACACAACTAAATCTACATTATTATACAATTAAATATACATTATCACATAACTAAGTATACATTATGATATACTAAATATGTATTATCACACAACTACATATACAATATTACATAAGTAAATATACATTATTATATAATGAAGTATACAAAAACATAGCAACCCTAAATATACAAAGAATAATTGCTCATTGCACATTGTGGACATAATATCAACCCTAAATATACACAATTCATACTCTAAAACAACATAATCGTATGTACCCTGAACATCTTAGTTTACGAGCTATAACACATCATAAACCTATTCCAGCAATCTCATAATACAAAGGTGCATATAACACACATGTAAAAAAACGTAGAAGTTGGGAATACATTCCAAAAAAAATAAAAACGGAAAATCAAAAGAAAATGAACTATAAAACCAGTGGCTGCAAAAGACATAACACACAACATATGAACAAATTTCAACAAGAAAAAACGACAATCAAAAACCACTAGAACCTTACCAGCAAAGAAGCAATCGCACCCACGAAAATTAAATCAAATACACTCACCGAAATTTTACACCCGAATGCTGAGAAATTCGAACCCTAGCGAATACGCACAAAAATCGCACAGTGAGTTGAAGTTGCAAAGATCGTTGGGGGATTCGTGCTTTCGCGGGAGAAGAGAGAAGAGACAGTTTTGATTTTTGAGAAAAAAAGTGAAGCCAAAATCAAGGGATAGAGGTAAGGCTAGATTTTAGTTACCAAAAATATCCTTGATCTTTAAAAATAAAATTACTCTATTGTCCCTGAGTGAGGAGCCAATGCCTTAAATGAGGAGTAAAATCTAGACCATTGATTGTTAAACCAAAAGGTCTAGATGTGGTCTTATATTTTTACCTAAAAGGCTTAGTCTCATTTGATTATATCCCTATATATATATATATATTAGGAATTTGAATAAAGAATATGTGAGGCCCCGAATTTTAACAACGTGAGATACGGTGTTATGTATTAATTATTTATTCGGTTATGTATCACAAACCTATTATTAAAGAAACGCGACACGACTTTTATTTATTTCTTCCAATGTCAATTACGTCTCCCTTATTTTAGAGCATGATGATTTTATATTCTCCTCTAGTACTAATACTTGGTCAGTTGACTACAACTTTAGAATTTTTGGATCATCGATAATTTAGGAGTATATTCCGACCCTTATCCGAATATTTCATCTTATTTTATAATTCATCCAAACCAAATTCCAATTTATTTTTGGAGTACACATTTCTTATTTCACATCTTTATTTTAAGTTTCTAAATATTTAATTATGGATATTTATACATTTTATTTTTCCTCAATTTTATAAAGAAAAGAAACCAAATATTTTTTTCCCTAATTTTCGAATTTATCACCTAAAATGGGAAAATAACTCATTTTTCTTTCATTACTATTTTTTTTTTATTTTTTTTTGTATCTCCCAACTAGATTATTATGGGACAAAAAATAAAATTTTGATAATTTTATTTCTATTTTATTTTATGTCTTGCAAGCCTACAATTAAAAATTTTCTCTACAAATCCAGAGAGTGGTGATGCGGCTGACGTGACTAGGGGTGGGTTGTCAGTATCTTTTCCTATTTCTCTTTATATATATATATATATATATATATATATATATATAGAGAGAGAGAGAGAGAGAGAGAGAGAAGATCTTGTGAGACCATAGCTATAGGTAAGAACGTAAGACCACATTCACACCATCCAACAAAATAAATAGAAGTCTAAGATTTAATAGGATTTTGTAGTATTAACAAAATAGGAGGGGGACCTGGCAAAGTCGGAAATGGAACATCATGTTTTGCCAAAATAATTGATTCCTAAAAATCGGAAATGATATCTTACCATAGCTAAACACAGTCCATAATCATCCATCTTCTTCCTCATTCATGCCATAACTACGTCAAATTGGACTGCAAAAATAGAGAAGAAATTCCACATTCATAGCGTGAAAATCATCAAAATTGAAATCAAGAATCGAATCACAATTCATCAAATCAATAGAAACAACAAATCACAATATACATCAACAAAATCAAGATTGCGATGTCACAAATTTAGGATTCCCCTTTGCACGATCCATTCGAACCAAGGTAATAATTTAACACCAATTCATGCGAAAAATGTGTGGATCAAATGCATGTAATGTTGAGCGATAAAAAATTTACGCGCGCAAAAATGCGGAAATTGTTGTGTAATTATAAGAAATATTGTGTATGTTTACTATAAGTTTTTGTACATATATAGTACTAATTATGTATAACATATTCTCACATAACAATAACAATTGTTTTTACTAATATGCTAATTTAGAATAAGGATACTGCATGTATAGTGTTTTTGATGTGTATAGTTAGAACAAAATATTGGAAAATATGAGGATTTGTATAAGAAATTGTATACTTAGTTCGTATTAACGATATGTGTGTATAGTGTTCCAAATTTGTGTGTTTAGTATGTAAAATATGTATCACATATAATGTATTCTACAATACATTTTGCTAATTACAATGCATGTATTGTATGCTTAGAGTAGTCATTATGTACACAATGTGCATTTAATATGTGTACTTATAAGACAAATATTAGAGATTATGATTTTGCACCATACATTGATATTTTGTATATCTAGTATTCTATATTTGTATCCTTAGAGTAGCCATTATGTACACAATGTGCATTTAAAATGTGTATTTATGGCACATATAGTGGAAAATACGATTTTGTACCATACATTATTGTTTTGTATACATAGTATTCCATATTTGTATATTTAGTATGTAAATTTTGTGTTTTTATCAGAGCAAGCTCCAGATCACACGGTTTATGTTGAGCAGAGGATCAAAATCTCAGCAGGATCAACTAAATATTGGATCCCAGAAGTGGACTAAGAAACAATTCCTCGTGCCAACATGCATTTCCATACATTGGAGGCTGGAATACAATTTTACGGATTATGGTACGTGTAGTGGCTTCGACGTTAGAAGGAGCACTACAAAGAAATTCAAGAACGACAAAATTCGTTTGGAATACGTGGTTTGTAATAGGGGCTTCAAAAACTCTAAAAAACACACTTGTTGAAAATTCTGAGCATGACGAAAGCATCAAAAAGTAGGGAGCACGCAAGAGAGTTTCAAACCGAGTTAAGTGCAATGCACGTTGTATTTTTGAATAGACTGGCTCAGACGCATATAATATGATACTATATGTTTGTGTAATATATACAACATCATCAAACTAAATATACATTACGTGATGCTAAATATACATCAGCAAACCACTCGGGCAATTTATATATGCAAACTAATTATACATTATATGGATTTAACTATATATCGTTTTTGCTTCGTATGCAACATCTGGACCAATACATGGCATCATATTTAAATATACATAATCTTCTGCGTAAATATACAATATTCTATAACTACATATACAATATTATTGGCAAACGAAAAATGTAAATTATATTTAATATACATAATCTTATGCATAAATATGCAACATCTGAAAACTAGTTATACATTATTTGGATTTAACTACACATCGTTTTTGCTTCGTATGCAACATTTGTACTAATACATGGCATAATGTTTAAATATACATAATCTTCTGCGTAATTATATAAATTTTAATAACTACATATACAATAGTGGCATAGTACTTAAATATACATAATTGTATGCGTAAATATACAAAATTCTGTAACTACATATACAATATTATTGTAGTGTGACACCAGTTGGACAAAGTGTACATTAAAATGCAAAGTTATATTAACTAAGACAAAACAATACATGATGTGTTCCCTTCATATCTAGAATTCGAAATAACATCTAAACATATACAGACACTCCTACAAATTAAAGTATGCATGACTCCAATAAAAATCCACTCAACCTAATAAATAAAATATACAAAGATAAACAAAATATACAGAGTAAATTGTCCATTAAACAACACTACAATTCTTTTCCCAATTCAGAACTTTTTAGCTTATTCCATAGCCCTATCATTTTGCGCGGATACGAATCCTTCAACATCTTCTCTCGTCCATCATCAACCCCACTCTCCGCAACCATTTTCCCTTAGTTTTGACCACTTAATTGATAAGACTTAGATAAACAAACCTGCAAAAAATATAGAACCAATTCTTATACAAAAATACAATATGCATAATATGTATTCTAATTATACAATAAATCACAACTAAGTAAACAGTGCTACATAACTAATTATGCATATATATATATATATATGTACACTAAGTATACACATACATACCTAAATATACATTATTACTGAACTAAATTTACATTATTATACAGGTAAGTACACATTATTATATAGCCAAATAAACATTATCACACAACTAAAATATACATTATTATACAACTGAATATGCATTATCACACAACTAAATCTACATTATTATACAATTAAATATACATTATCACATAACTAAGTATACATTATGATATACTAAATATGTTTTATCACACAACTACATATACAATATTACATAAGTAAATATACATTATTATATAATGAAGTATACAAAAACATAGCAACCCTATATATACAAAGAATAATTGCTCATTGCACATTGTGGACATAATATCAACCCTAAATATACACAATTCATACCTAGCTATTAATTTATGTCCTAACATCCCAAATTATTATCCTAACTCATCATTTAACCAAAAAAAAAAAAACAGAAATCTTCTCTCCAAAAATCCTACAACTTTTTCTCTAAGCATAAGTTCATCTTCTTCTTCAAATCTTCAAACAATCTTCATATCTTCAAACACACATTCTTCAAATCTTCAAACAATATTCATATCTTCAAAACACACATCTTCAAATCTTCAAACAATATTCATATCTTCAAAACACACATTCTTCATATCTTCAAACAATCTTCATATCTTCAAACATTTCTTCATATCTTCAAACACACCTTCTTCATATCTTCAAATATTTCTTCATATCTTCAAACACACCTTCTTCATATCTCCAAACATTTCTTCATATCTTTAAACACTTCTTCATATCTTCAAACACACTTTCTTCATATCTTCAAACACTTTCTTCTTTCTTCAAACACTTAACAAAAATACAAGAACTCTTCTTACTTCTTTATTTTCGAAACTATCACTACTACAAGGTAAGGAATTTTTTTCTTCAATCCATTTTGATATTTCTAGCTCATCCTCTTCACTTCTTAACCTAAGTTTGATTTTTGGTTTGAGGTACACTTATAAGATAAGATAACTTGAAGATAATAGAGACTTGGAACCATCTTGACTAGACCTCAAGAAATTGTGAAGGAATTTGGACTAGAAGTAAGAAATGGGATTTTGAGTACATTTTCTTCTTCTCTTCTATTTTCCAAAATTTTGATACTCCATTTTTATTTTTGGAGTTTTAGGGCTGACCTTAAGATTTGGTTTAAGAGTGACCAAGGAGACCCATTTTGAGACCTGTACTAGCCTCATTTCATCTACTACAAAAGGTAAGTGTAGTTTTACCAATTTTCTTCACCCCTTTCTTCTTTTCCTTAAATTTTAACCTCATTTTTGTAACTCCTATATTTTTTTGATACTCATTGACTTAGGGGCTGACCTAAGTCACTCCTTCATCAAGAGTGATTTATTCCATTTTTCACCAACAAATCAATCTTTAAGGTGGGTGGAAAAAGTCTTTTAACTTTTGGTGTTCTAATTAAAATGCATGTAGTATTTTTTTATTGAGCACTTGAAATATATATATTATGTATTGCATGCGATTTTCTTGCATCAAGTTGAAAATTTCTCAAGTGTTGCTCAAAAATGCGATTTATCGAAAATTAGGGCATACATGTACACTTTATTGTTATATTTGATGAATTCTTGTATGAGATGGTCATGTATGTGTATGACTCTTGAAATATATATTTTGTATGACTTATAACCTGGAAAGGTCGAGTGCATAATTGATTAAATTTCAATTTTCGGACTTAAAATGCAAAAATAGAAAGTTGGTGGACTTAATTGCAAGAAAATAAAACTTAAGGGACCCCTCTGTAATTTTCGAGTTTTGGGACTGTACTCATGTTCAAAAATGATGTTTGGACATTTTAATAAAGTCTTAAGAGTTTTTAGATAAATAAAATCGACCTTTAAAAGCCCAAGGACTAGATTGTAAAATTTTAGAAGTTTAAGGGCTATTTTGCAATTTTCGAAACTGTACCAGGCCCTATTTTTAAAATTTGAAATTTTAACTTTTAAGGGACTGGAAATAACATATTTTAAGTGTATTCCAAAAATCCAAGTGTTTAGAGCTTGGAAAGTAATTTTATAAAACTTGAGGGACCAAATTGTAAAAGATTAAAATTGAGGACAAAAGTGAAATTTCCAGGACTTATGCAGTCCATGCACCTAGAAATACTAATTCAACTATAACATAGTGATATTTTGGACCCAAGGTTCAAATTTCATAACAATCGGACCCCTAAAAGCCTTAAAGGCAATTATTTCGAAATGGGACAAAGATGAGATTTTCAAAAGTTAAGGGGCCTATACTTATTTATTTTTAAAACTATTTTTGTCCCAATATCCCACTGACCTTAGTGACATTTTACAACTAGAATCACATTTAAATCCCTTCCGATCTGTGAGTTCCAATTATTTTAAACTTAGGGACCAAAATGATAATTTTAACAAATTTGGGGCTAATGTGCAAATTTTATAAAACTCGACCTCAAAACTTTAAAAACCTGAATCTCTGAACAATTTAGAGAATTTAGGAACTGACCTCATAATATTTCAAGGTCGGGACATTTATTTATTCAATATTTAACCCCAAAATAATTGGTTTTTACAAAACGGGGCTAATTGTAAATTTTCTTTTTACAAGGACCTAACTCGAATTATTTTTTTTATTTTAAATAAACAGCCCTGGACCCTCTGACTTTAATTATTGATTAAAATATTTTATTTTCTCAAAAATCCCCTGACTTATCGGATCGTCTTGACCGATTAATACGCGATCGTGGGGCGACTTCCTCGTCTTGCGATTTCGAATCTATAACGGGACTTATGTTCCACCTAATCTTTCAAGATATCGAAGATTTCTTATCCTCCCGATAATCATCTTCATCCAAATAACTCCACCAACGCCATAATTGCCTTGCACAAATTTTCGAAAACTTTCTTAAAATGCTTCCCTAAATCAATAATACTCAACTGCCTGGTTGACTACTTGAACTTTTATTTACTTTCCTGTCTGAGTCAACTTGGTGTGTCGAGCTCACAGTCGGAATGGATACGTCGGGGATGAAACCGGGCAGCTCGGCTACTATTCCACTCTTCCGGCACCATCGTCCTAATCCCGCAACTGAGGGACAGAGTTTGTCCAAGGGAAGCGGGTCGTAGTACTTGAGGTATAATCATGATTATGACAAATCCGAGCCTTTCTAGCTCCAACGTGGATTTGTCTTTGCCTACGGATCGATAAGGTGACAGGTCTTGGACCATCATGAACGGGGAGTTACAAGGAAGAACGAAGGAATCGCTGTATGATCCACACGATTCCGGAGTTAATCGGAATGTTTGGTTGGCGCTACACATCAGTATGCAACCGCTACTTGTAATGCATGGGTTGGCGCTACATATCAATACGCAACCACTAATTGTCTTGCATGGGATTGGCGCTACACATCAGTACGCAATCCTCCTGTCTTGCTTGAATCATCGTGCCTGTGTGACCACGAACTATTTCTTAAACTGTATAGATATATTACTTAATATATATTTATCACGATGCTTGTGGGCTATATTTGAAATCATGCACCATACCTCACGTGTTTTCATACAACCATTTTCTCGCATTAACTATATATATCGCCACACTTGCAAACGATCACCCCATCCACTGAGATTTCTGTCTCACTCCATCCAGTTTTCTAACCTTTAGATGAAGAGTACGTTGAAGACGTCGAACCTACCACAGATTGGAGAGACATTCCTTTTACTTTTATTGTTGATTGGACTTCTTCATTTTATTTCTGTTTGGACTGTAAGTTAAATTCGGATAATCTATTGGGTTGTATTCGGATACCGTTAGACCTTAAGATGTAACTCATACTTGTGTTTATTTTAATTCTGCTGGATTAGACTCTTTTCACCTGAAGTTTCGTAATATGGGTTTAGACTGTTGATTTATTTTCTGTTTAAGTGATTGATCGTCGCCGCATCGCGTTTATGGCGTCACAGTTATGGTATCAGAGCTCGGCTAGTAAGATGGAAACTTACACCAAGTGACCCAGGATAGGACCCTCGATCGTGTTGGGTAGTACTGATTACTTTGACCAATTACGTGTGAAATCGATTTAAAAAATGGCATAGAACCGTATTACTGATGTTTATACTAAGTTAGAATTTATACTTGAAGATTCCATGATCATACTTGAATTTGACCTAGTTGACTCTAGACTGACTTTCTTTATTCATTCTCTCCCTGTTTTCCCTTATCTTTTCTTTAACTTCGTTTAATCTTTCTTCGTTTGGCTTGATCAGGAAGGAGCCGACGCCACCTATCTGGTGGGAATTATTGGAGGCCCGTGCCGAACGTGATTACTTCCGGGCATACATGAACCACTGGCACCAGGAATGCCTTCTGGCTACCTCAGAATTGGCAGAGGAACACCGTTGTAACCAAGCACTAACACACCTCCTGACAAAGAGCCAAGAGGAGAAGAATGGTCTTACCCTTCTTGCTAAAGATCGCGAAGATACCATCCGCGCTCGCGAAGGTCAAATTTAGTCGATCCAGGAACACTTGGAAATTACTCGCAAGAAGATGGAACACGCTAAGGAAGGCCGCGCAATGTAGGAGATGGACGCGTACATGTCAAGGGCCACCATCGGACGTCTCGAAGATACTATCATCAAACAAATGACGGTGATCGAGGACATCACACAGGCCTTGTCTCAGCAGGATGCCTCTTTGGAGACTGCTTTGGTAGCCAATGCACTAGCACCGCCACCACCTGAGGTGGAACTAGAGGCCGACCCTGAAGAAGATCCTGAAGAGGATCCCGAAGAGGATCCTGAAAAAGATCCTAAAGAGGATCCCGAGGAGGATCCAATGGAGGATGGAGAGCCCGAGGCGCTTGAAGTCGCCCACTTGATGACGCTCTGGGACCGAGCAGTGGCGGTTTTAGCCGATCGGCCTAATCTTTGAGGTGGTACCTCAGCCCGATCAGGTTTTGGTTATGGACGATGCCGCTAGTGATGATGACGGCGACCTCACCGAGTAGATAGCTTCTATGTTAGATTTTAGCCGACGCTTATTTCCATTCTGTTGTATTTTGCTTCCCATTGTACTTTGATCAAGTTGTATCCTGACTCTAGATTACCTTCGATTCTGTATTCCTGTTGTATGAACTCATTCGGGTGTATTCAAATTTTCACATCAATGAATACACTTTTTCTACTTATTCTATGTCTTGTGTATTGCTGTTGTGATATAACTTGTTATATACGAGTATTTATTGAAATCATTCATTTATGGATTGTAGCTAAACCTCAGGAAACAAAATGGTCGGACACCGTGGACGCGGGAGACCCCACCGTGTTCCCCAAAAGGTATAATGACACGCCAAGGGAATGGGTACCCTCCCCCGAACTACCACCACCTCCTCCGCCAGTCGCAGGAGATAACTTGACTGCAATAGCCCTGCAACAGATACTGGTTTTCACGAGGCAACAAGCAGAGCTTCAACAGCGTATTCCCGAGCCCACTTGAGAGGCGAATGATCGCACATTGGAGCGATTCTTACGATTCGACCCACCGGCTTTCTTAGGAGAGCCAGATGACCTAAAGGCAGAGAAAAGGATTGGGAAACTGGAGAATATCTTTAATGCTCTCCAATATTCAGAGGAACAAAAGGTTACACTTGCCGTGTTCTGACTAGAATCGGCTGCTAGAGATTGGTGGAGAACAGTTGAGAGAAAGTGGGAACAGGACCGAGTAGCTAGAACGTGGGAAAATTTCCTGGCTGAATTCAATGAGCAGTACATTCCCCAAGTCGTGAAGGAGGCACGCCGGGATGAATTCCATAAGTTGAGACAGGGGAACATGTCTGTGGCCCAGTATGAGTCTGAATTTCATCGGTTGTCCAAATATGCTCTGGGGACAATCAGTACAGAAGAGGACAAATTGTATAAGTTCACACGGGATCAAGCTAGAACTTCAAAAACAACTTTTGATCGTTGAAATGACAACCTACTCACCATGCAGTAAAATCGGCTCTCCGCATCGAGTCGGGATCGAACCGTATTGGTCGATTCAAAGAGAGTAGGCCATCAAACAGTCTCAAAAGGACAGCTGTGGGACAGCCATCTAAGCCGCCAGTTAAATTTCAGAAGGGGCCAGTTATTAAGGCGGAAAAAGGGAAAGGACCAATACAGGGAAAACCGGGTCAAGTATGTGCACATTGCCAAAAACCGGGACATACTGTCAATGATTGTTGGCGCAAACATGGGAGATGCTTGCTATGTGGCAAGAATAACTTGACTACCAAAGGATTGCCCGGACGAGGATTGCACGAAACAAGTGCGACCACCAAAGCCGGGTAATGGCCAGGGAAATCGGGCAAGGATGCCCGCTCGAGCATTTTCTCTAGCCAGACATGAGGCTCCGAAGGCAACAAACATGCTGGAAGATACGCTTCTAGTATCTAGCCACTACGCTAAAGTACTATTTGACCCTGGATCAACACATTCATTTGTCACACCACATTTTGCACACAAGCTGCATGCACGCATGGAACATATGCATATAAGTCTAGAAGTGTCCACTCCTATGGGCGCAAGCTAGATAACATATATTATCTATAATGCATGCAAAGTTAAGATTGATGAGATAAACTTTCCTGCTGATTTGATCTTGTTGCCTATATCCGAATACGACATTATATTGGGAATGAATTGGTTGTCTGCACACCATGCACAAATGGACTGCCATCGCAAGACCATTAAGCTGTGTGAACCCGATAAGCCCGACGTAGAATTTCGGGAAGAGCACGGGTTAAGATCGCCCCAATCATTTCAGCAATGAAAGCGAGGAAGGCGATCACTAGAGGGGCAAAAGGGTACTTGGCGTTTGTAATTAACAAACCTAAGGTTGAGACACAAATTAATCAAGTACCTATAGTATCGGAATATACAAATGTATTTCCACAAGAACTCACCACTGTCCCTCCAGATAGGGAAGTCGAGTTCACCATCGAGGTATTAACAAGAACCGCCCCGATCACTAAAACGCCGTATAGAATGGCTCCTGTTGAGTTACAAGAGTTGAAGACACAATTACAGAAGTTGATGGATGTGGGATTTATTCGACCAAATCGTCTCCTGGGGAGCACTGCCTATACTATTTGTCAAGAAGAAAGATCACATTAAGATCGTGTATAGACTATCACGGACTTAACAGCGTGACCATCAAGAACAAATATCCCCTCCCCAGGATTGACGAACTATTTGATCAACTTCAAGGAGCGACGGTGTACTCAAAGTTTGATTTACAACAAAGATATTATCAGTTAAAGACCCGTGAAGAAGACGTTTCCAAAACGGCATTTCAGACCAGATATGGACACTACGAGTTTGTAGTGATGCCTTTTGGTCTGACAAACGCACCAGTAGCGTTTATGGATCTGATGCATCGAGTCTTTCAACCTTATTTGGATCAATTCGTAGTGATATTCATTGATGACATACTCGTATACTCTAAGTCTAGAGAGGAGCATGAACGTCATCTGAAAATTGTTTTGGAGACACTATGAGAGCACAATATGTATGCCAAATTCAGCAAGTGCGGATTTTGGCTTAGTGAAGTCGCATTCTTGGGACACATAGTATCGGGCACTGGAATCATCGTAGATCCTTCAAAGGTACAGACAGTGGTTGAATGGAAACATCCCGAGTCTGCAGCGGAGATCAGAAATTTCTTAGGACTAGCTCGATATTATCGAAGATTTATCCAGGATTTCTCCAAGATAGTCGGACCACTCACTCGACTAACCCAGAAGCAAGTCAAGTTTGAGTGGAATGACAAGTGTGAGGCTAGTTTCCAAGAGCTGAAGAAACGACTTACTACAACTCCGGTCTTAGCCCTTGCAAAGGGAACATAAAACTTTGTCGTCTACAGTGATGCATCAAAGGAAGGACTAGGAGCAGTACTCATGCAGGAAGGAAAGGTCATTGCTTATGCATCACGGAAACTCAAGTCGTATGAAGCCAATTACCCAACACATGACTTGGAATTGGCAGCAATAGTGTTCGCGTTAAAGAAATGGAGGCACTATCTCTACGGAGCAACATTCACAGTTTACACTGATCATAAGAGCCTAAAGTATCTATTTTCTCAGAAGGATCTCAATTTGAGGCAACGTAGATGAATGGAGTTAATAGAAGACTATCACTTTGATATTCAATACCATTCGGGGAAAGCTAACATAGTAGATGACGCCTTGAGCAGAAAGGCGAGTTTAGCCAGACTAATGATTCGAGAGTGGAAATCATTAGAAGAGTTGAGCACTTGGAATTCGACGAGGACCAATACTCAAATTTCTTGTGCTAACATTTCGGTTAAGCCTGAATTACTAAACGAGATCAAGGCAGCACAGGGGACTAATGTGCAACTTCAAAAACTGAAAGAGAAGGTACTTAAAGGAGAGAGGTCAGAATTCTCGATACATGAGGATGGGATCATCAGATTTCGAAATCGAGTTTGTGTACCAAGCGAGCGAATTAGGAGTAGAATTCTCTCAGAAGCACACCGTTCAAAATACAATATACACCCTGGAGGAAACAAGATGTATAAGGACTTGAAACGGCATTACTGGTGGGTAAACATTAATAACCTGGTAGCGGTGTTTGTTGCGAGATGTTTGACTTGTCAACGAGTAAAGGCGGAACACCAACGACCATCTGGTTTATTACAACCTTTGAGAGTTCCCGAGTGGAAATGGGAATACATAACGATAGACTTCGTGATGGATCTACCAAGGACTAGAGGAGGCCATGATGCTATATGGGTAGTCGTAGACCGACTCACGAAATCTTCACACTTCTTACCCATGAAGAAAACCGACAGCTTGCAAAAACTCGCACAAATTTATATCCGAGAGATCATTCGACTGCATGGAGTGCTAGTCGACATTATGTTAGACAGAGACCCGAGGTTTGTCTCCAGATTCTGGAAGTGCTTGCACGAGGAAATGGGTACCTCGCTAAGCTTTAGCACATCAGCACATCCACAAACGGATGGCCAGTCTGAGCGAACGATTCAAACCCTGGAAGATATGCTGCGAGCCTGCACGTTGGATTTCCAAGGAAGTTGGGATTCGCACTTACCATTGGCTGAGTTCGCCTATAATAACAGCTATCAGGCCACAATTGCGATGGCACCCTACGAAGCCTTGTACGGGCGAAAGTGTAGATCACCACTACACTGGGAGATTGATGACCAATGGACTCCAAATTAGAAACGAAAGTCACCCTCGATTCCAAAGGTCGACTTAGTTCAGGAGACCATGGAGAAGGTCAAGCTGATCAAGGAATGGATCCGCACAGCTCAGAGCCGCCAAAAGAGTTACGCGGACAAGAGGAGAAAAGATTTGGAATTTGAAGCCGTAGATGAAGTATTTCTCAGACTGTCTCCACGGAGAGGATTGATCAATCCGAAGAAATAAGGCAAGTTGAGTCCGAGATATGTTGGACCTTACAAGATTTTGCAGAGGATCGGGAAATTAGCCTACCGACTCAAGTTACCAACACAATATGCGGGAATGCACGATGAATTCCACGTATCGAAATTGAAGAAGTATCAACCAGATCCCGAGCATATCATCAGTTGTGATACTCCTCCTCTGATGGAAAATTTATCCTACATTGAGAAACCAATCCGGATCATTGACCAGCAGATACGTCAGTTGCGTAATAGAGAGATTCCGATGGTTAAGGTGGTATGGCGAAACCACAACCGAGACGAAGATACAACGTGGGAGATGGAAGAAGACATGAGGAATCAATATCCATAATTGTTCTGAAGAGAATTTGGGGACCAAATTCTTTTAAGGAGGGGTGAATGTGAGGCACAAATTTTAACAACGTGAGATAAGGTGTTATGTAGTGAATATTATTTGAGTATGTATCACAAACCTATTATTAATGAAATGCGACTCTACTCTTATTTATTTCTTCCAACGTCAATTACGTATTTCGCATTTTTGAGCTTAGCAATTTTATATTCTTCTCTAGTATTAATATTTGATCGAATGACTACGACTTTAGAAATATTGGACCCTCGATAAATTAGGAGTATATTCCAATCCCTATCCAAATATTTCACTATATTTTATAATTCATTTCCCCAACAACTAGTAGTGGTACCTAATCCAAGGTCAGAGGAACCTATCCTGGGTCAGAGCTCGGTTTGTAAGGAAGAAACTTATACCGAGCTGACCCAGGATAGGTTCCTCTGACCTTGGATTGGGTACCGCTACTAGATGACCTAAGTTGAATCTTGGATGAATATTTGAACTCTTTTGGGCTATTATAGTGTTAAGATATCCGGATATTCCTCTATTTTGACATTAGGTGATTTAGAAAATCCGTGATTTAGAGATTATAATGCCTGATATGGTGAGACTCGAAGAATATGAGGATATCTCTTGATAAGTATATGATTTGGATATGATATATTATGGGATCTAGACACCTAATGATATTACTTTGGGAAAATGATAGTAGGGGAATCACTAAGTATATTGATCAATGATAATACCTGTAGGTCCCAAGGGGTGTGAGTGTAAGGTTTAGAAGGGGGGGGGTGAATAAACCTTACCAACTTTTCGATTTAGTCCTTTTAAAATTTCAGAGTTGATACTACACAGTTGTGTCCTTGGTGGACAGCTAATTTAGTTAATCAAGTAGAGTTAGTCACTCAACGACTTTCGATCGAGTCATTGATAGAATAACTCACTTGTTAAGACTAAAGACTTAACTCAACTCGTAGTTTATTTTCATTGAAGGCTTAACACCCTTAAATTTGGTTTAGTTTTGATTTAATACTTGGTTTTAGTACTTAGAGATTATCAAGTAGATAGCAAATTTATCAGCAGAGTTAAACAAATAAGATGCAGGAATTAAAGTGCTGAAATGTAAATGACACGATAAGTTTTTATAGAGGTTCGAAGATGGGGTAATTCTTCTACTCCTCTCTTCTCCAACTCCTGGAGCAATCCACTAAGTATTGATCAGTATACAGAGTGGTAACAGTCAAGATACAAGTCTTGATCACACAAATGACTTGATCCTTTGGGACTCGATCAGAGATGCCTTGGTCACGAAACTGGCTTCTCGTACGACTCAGTTTCTTCACAGGGCAGCTGCCTTGCTACTACAGCCCACTTGCTCATGCTCTTTGGATTTGATCACGAAGCCCTCCAAAAACTCGAGATTGGTTCGACCTTGAACCTTTCTACAATCCTCCGTGGAATGTAGACCCCTTTTCTTCAAAAGTTTCCTCTTCAACTGATTGAAGCTATCTTTCCTTCACAGGTGAGTGTTGGATTGGTTTTCTTCGTAGAATAGGCTTGAGGATTGAACTTGAATGATTTGAGAATATTTTTGTTTACAGATATTGCTTTTCTTGCTCGTATTTGTTTTCTGATTGTCAAGGTAACCATTTTTCTCTCAAATAAGTTCCTCAGCCTTTTATAGTGTTCTTTTGAAAATTTGCCCGTTGAAGAGATAGGCTTATTCTCAAAAGACACTTGTGGTCGTTGGCTTGTCTTGTTGCAGTCCTTGGAGTTGCCACTTCCTCTTATGAATTGTTCTTCAGCTTTTCAGAGTTCTGACATGGTGATGTGCTTCCCATTGGTTTATTCCTTTTGCACGCTTCTGGGACTGAGCACTTCAAGAAAGGTAGTATGGAGATATTACTTATTTAAGTAACTTTCTTGACTTACAAATGAGACTCTTTTGATGTCTTGACTTGATCAGCTTCCTTAACTTCCCCAGGTGACTTCGAGTCGGCTCCCAATCATTGGATGACTCTTGATCACTTCAACTAGAGACTTGGCTATCTTGAGTTGACTTGACGATACTTTACTCACCGCATCTCACCGCATCTTGATCGAGTTCCCTTCTTTGCCATACTCGGATGTCTTGCAATGAGTCTTCCTTCTAGTCTCTAGTTGTCTTCTTGCATGTTTAGGCATAGGCGACTTAACTCAGCCTGACAGGCCCTATCTATTACAATGCAGTTTACAACAAAAATGGGGTGCCAACTTCCTATTCTAAGTTTTACATGGCATTCATCAAAATCTATAAAATGATTTCCCAACAATTTCCCCCTTTTTGATGATGCCAAAACTTTTATATTCAAAATGTAAATAGCAAAGATACATACAGATAGCGCATTCACGAGAGAATGTATGCGTAGAATCAATCCTTTTATTGATCATAACATTCTTGTCCTTTACACAACTGTTTACAAGGTGTATCAGAGCAAACATCTATGTCTACGCAAAAATAGAGAATTAACAGATTTATTACAGAAGACTTACATAAAATGTATTTACATAGTAAGATACATGAAGGGGTGGACGACAAAACTTCATCTCCTTCGCTGCCTCCTTCTTTCATCTTCTTCAGTTCTGTCATCTTCTCGATCTTCTTCTCTTTTTCTCATCTTCACCGCCTTCTTCTTCTTTTCATATACCTTCAAGGCGACTTCATCTCTTCTTAGTCTCTCTTGTCTCTCCTCCCATAGCTGAGTTTGTCTTTTATTTTCTTCTTCAATTATTTTCACATACTCAAGATTGTTCTTAGCCACTTGCGATTGGCTACTTCGTCAAAACCAGCCCAGAGATCCCTCCTTTCTTGCCTGGATCTATGTACTCAATGTTTTTGGGCAGAGGTCTGGGTCCAAACCTCTTCCTCCACCACCGCTTCTTCCTCTACCTCTATCTCTCGGGCGTGTATTGTCGGGGTCTTTTCTTCCCACCAGTGACTAGCGGAGTGATCAGCAGAGTGATCGTCGATAGTCTGCACGCTGTCGCCTTCTTCACATAGTGTGAGACCCTTTTCCAAGACAAGTCCTGTGCTCGAGCCATGGACATGTTTGCGTAGTATCCTTGGGATCGGCGTTTTAAATTCATCACCCGATCTTGCTCGCTCGATTCGAGATGGCATAAGTGTCTCTCGTCTTCTTCTTGAAATGCCTCCATGTTGTTTCGAATATCCATAACTCGGGCATTCATCCTTCCTTCCACTTCCTCCATCCTCGCTTCAATCGTCTTTCTCTTGTCGGCCATAGGTACAAAGAGTGTTGGAGTGGCGAGTCATGGGAGTTTGCCGATAATGTCGGCTATGACAAGACCTTTGTTGGGGGTTTGTGCAATCATCAAGGTCACATCTCTCGATCCTTCCCCCTCAACAGACTTTCCTTTCTTTTCTCTTGAAACTTCTTGGTTGTCTTTCCCTTCACATCTGCTTCCTCCTTCTCAACTTCGATCTCTTCGTTTTAGGTATTCCTCTTCCCCTTTTTGGCGTCATCAAAGGAGAGAGGAACCCCCGAAACAAACTAGCGAAAGAAATCGAGTTTGCTTTGATAGCCAAGTTACGCCGAGTCCGCCACGAGTATGCGACGCGAAACTCGGAGCGAGTAGCGTTGGATTCAACTTTAATCAACTTCATCTCGGCCATGAGAAGGTGAATTTTCGATCCATGTTTTCTTCCATACGCATGAGCTCATTCTTATTTTGCTCACGCAAAGAAACTTTATCTCAAAGATGTGAGATTCATGCATGTGCTCAATGTGTTCTCTCAATTTTGTCTTTGCATCGATTCTCACTTTCGCCGGACCAACGACTTGTTGAACAATGTTCCAAATATCTAGCTTGTTCCACACGCATTGTTTCTTCTTTGTTGCCACCACTCCCGATTCTCACTATTATGCCTCTCAAGTCGCCAGATGGTTGGCATCTTTGTTATCCAGTCTCATGTCCATCGAGGCCTGGTGCCTCTCCATCCGCTCAATTTCAAGAAATAATGATTTGAACACCTCCCGAACTTCGTTGTTCCCTCCATTTGCGATTGACGCGCCAAGCGTCAAAATCATAGTCGGTTGAAACGATGGTATCCGATGGAATGACATGATCCGTCCGTGCGGAAGCGCTCGATATCTCTTTTTTTCTCGACTCTTCAGGAGGTCGAGTACCTCCGAGAGAAGGGAAATGATTCTACAAAGGGATCATCACGGCAACCGGGATTTGTTCAATGATGAGTGGTGCTCGTGAAGTTCCTTGTGGAGTCGAACTCGCTACGACTTGGGAGCCCGCGCAGTGGACTCTGTTTCACTGGGTCTTTGTAAATTTGACCCGACTTTGCCGAGCCTCGCTTGTCTCAACAGCCTTCGCTTCGGTCTCACCGTGGTTTTTTTAATTGAGTTGACGTCCTCGGCCTTATCGGAAGCATCATCGGACGATGATGAGATTTCCATGGGTGGCTCATCATCAAAGTTGTAAGTTTGATGAGTAGTCTTGAGGTCGACTTACTCGTGGTTGGAACATCCTCACCGAGTCTTTTGGATCAGCCACAAGGGATGACTCGGCCATCGTCTCCTTTCGATCCCAAAAAGGTTACATCAGATTATCCTGAAATCGTGAAACGCACTTATCTCCTTTTCTCGATGGATCAATGATAGCGGGAGGGATGTTCGTGGCTGCTTCTTTACCCCCCGGAAGTCTCAACCTCCCGTGGGCCTTCATTACCTCCCCGCAGTCTCAATCGCAATGAGGCCTGGACATCCCTTTCGGCATGTCGGTGTCTTAGGGTCTTATGCGATGGCATCCATTGGAGTCACAACTCCATGGATTGCACTTTGTCCGCCTCGCAGTGTGAACTCACAGGCTGTTCCTTCTTGTGCCTCGATCGCATCGCCAGTGTCATTAGCCTTCGTAGCAGTTGGCACCTCACCGAGACAGCCTCAATCGCCTGAGCCTCGTTGACGACAACTTGATGTGTACTTTGTGTTTGTTCCTTCTCCACTTCACCTCCTAGATTCATTGTGGATTCACCAAAGATCCTCCGACCTTGCCGCAGTGGAGGAGTTTCCCCCGGGCACACCACCGAGTGACTTGGAATGGAGTCACTGTCTCCATACTCCCAGCTATTTCCACCGAGTATTCACTGTTGGGGCGGTGGTAAGACACCTTCATTAGGGGTTGGCTCGACCGGGTCCCCACTATCCAAGTTTCATCGCCAGCCTCTTTAATTCCTTCTTCCCGAGTGAGTGGGGAGGTGGTGGCAAAAACAACGGTGGCAATATGCCGCACCACTCCCATTGGGTCCATCCCACTGTGTTTTTGAGGACTCTCTTGTCCCTCCATCATCCTTTGCTCATGAAGGATTCTCGGATTCTCGCATTGCTTGCTGCATTTGCAATTTTCCGCGGGCAAGAATAGGTCCAGATCATCATCACTTTCCGATAGACGTCAAAGTGAGGATGTGTATGTTCTGTGGTGCTTCGTGATAGGGCGATCCGGCCTTCTCACGTGCCTCTCAAGCGTCTCACCGCTTTAGCCCGTTCATTTTCTTTTCGAATTTCCGGATATTTATGCAATTATCCTCATCCGGGCTTGCAAAGACTGTGTCCACCTCAAGAAATCAAGAGTTCTTCTTCCTCAAAGAATGAACTCGGATTTTGAAACGCACTGATAGGCTCGGCCTTCCATTTTCTCCACTCTCAGAGACGATTTTGGATGTCTGGATACAATGGAGAGTGCATGATTAAATCGCTTCATCATCCTCTTGCCGCCCTCGTTTCCAGGTATTGAGAGTAGCGATTTCATCGCTCAACACCTTTAGCCCTCATAGCGGAGAAACAACCCCGCCAACAGTGACTCGGTTGTCTCGGTTGTGCCTTGTTCTCACTGCTTGGCTTCAACTGGTCATCGAGTGCCTCTCGCGATCACCTCAAGCAGACTTGGCCGTTTCATCAATTATTTCGAGACTCCACTTCTCCAGCAGCCTCGGTATCTTCTCCACCGAGTGGCCGACTAACCTGGTTTCTCAAGCTCGGGCGCTTGAAAATTCTTTTTTTCTTCTCTCCTTACCGATGGATTTCCTGGTTCGATAGAGTTTCTTTTGAGTCTTGGGCGGGGCGGGGGCCTGCTTTTTGTTTTCTTCTCGAGGAGTGGCTATCTTGGCTTATTAGTTTTCCTCTTTTTGACGACCAGAAGAAGGTATTTGAGATTCTTTCTCCGCGCGCTGCTGGGCAGAGACACGGCCCATGGGGGCGAGTGACTTACGGCAGTGGGGCAGGAGCAGATTTGTTTTTCTTTCTTTGCAGGGGCAAAGCGGCTTCTCTTAGCAAATGCAGGGGCAAATTTTCTTCTTTGGTGGAGAGGAGACAACAGATCTTCGTGGTCACCGATTCCCCGTCACTTGTATCGCCCTCTTAGCGTAGTCTCTCTTCCAGAGCCGAGAGGTTTGATATTAACATTCTCTTGTTTACATGGAACGCCTTTCCATGTCGAAGAGGGACTCCTTTTACCTCCATCACCGCCAATCACTGCACCGTATCCTATGGAACTTCCAAACATTCCACCCTCCTTGAAGGATTTGTTCCCAACGCTCGCAAAGTCCGTGAGACAAACTCAACCTTGATTCACTTTCTTTTCTTTAATGATCGCACCATTATGATCAATTTCGCTTTGGGATTAGTCATGTCAAAGCCGCCAAATTTGATGTCTATGCATTTGGCAACTATGTCCAACATTTGTGGTAGTCCTCCTTCAGAGCCTTCTTGTTAGTCCGTGTGTAGACTATCTTTTTCAAAGATGGTCGATCTTGGCTACTTTCTTCCAAGCAAAGCAGCCAAGTCAACATCACTTCATTGATTTCTCGGTGCTCCTTTCACGGTGAACGGCGGTGTTCGCCAAATCCTTGACGGTGATGATAAACTCCTTCCCGTGAATGAGGATTTGATCCCATCGCGAATCTCGCGTTCACGTAGAATCGTGCCACCTCCTCCACATAGGTCATCGGAAACTTCATCGCCGTAAATGGTTTTAGCCTGACATTTCGAGTTTTTCAAATGATCTTCTTTACGAGGGCGTCATCGACCCCTGTTTGACCATACCCTTGAAATCCACAAAGACCCTGTGGATTTGCTTTCCTAGTTTGACAAAGTCATGAGTCGATGCCATTTTTCAGTATTTCACCGAATGAAACTTAGAAGATGATTTGAAGATTGATAGGGTTTAGTGAGAGTTTTTGCCTTTGCTTCTGAGAGAGAGAAATGAACAGTTTTGGTAATGTGTGAGAGAAACGGACGAAAATGGTTTAAGTGTGGTTCATGAAAGGACGTGCGGGTGAGTTTTGAAATGTGATCGAAATCAACGACTTAGATTTTGCACGCCGATTAGCATTTAATGTCTCATATTTAATGCGGCAAAGATTTATATCCAATCATAAGTTTGGTGTGCACTTTTGTCCGACACGCCATAATTATGCTTGACGTCATTCTTAAAAACATTCCCGCTTAGTAAAAACGATCGCGTTTTTGTCACTTTGCTCATAAATGACTCAAATTTATCCCTTAGCCGATTTAACCCTTCTTCTCACAGTTCTCCTAGTGACTCACCACGCCTAACTCGGTATAGCTATCTTTCCGATACGGTGATTCACTTAGTTGATTTGAGAGTTCAGCTCTTTCTCCCTTTTTGTGTTTCATTTCTTTCCTTTGAGTCTTCTGAGTGTCACTTACTCAATTAACCCTAACTCATGCTTGAGTTCTTCAAATCTTGACTCACATAATGGTTTTGTGAATATGTCACCAACTGTTTATCGGTTGAAATATATTCCAAGGTGATGTCCTTCTTTTCAACATGATCTCTTATGAAGTGATATCTGGAATCGAATATGCTTTGTTCTTGAGTGCAACACAGATTTTGAGTGATTGCAATTGCACTTATGTTATCACACATGATTGGAATTTCCTTTTCTTCAACTTCATAGTCTCTCACTGCCTCATCCATAGGACTTGGGCACAATAGCTGCCTGCAGCCTATGTATTCTGCCGGCTGTATAGGTGGCTATTGAATTTTTGCTTTTTGCTAAACCAGGAAATTAGACCGTTTCCAAGCATTTGACATATGCCGAGGTGCTCTTCCTGTCAACTCTACATCCAAAGATAGTCGTAGTCTCGAATAGCCAATTAGCTTGAATCCACCTTCCTTTGATACCATAAGCCAACTTTTTGGCTTCCTTTCAAATATCTCAAGATCCTCTTCATAGTCATATGGCTTTCTTTTGGAGCAGATTGAAATCTTGCACATACACCTACAACAAAGGTGATGTCTCGCCCGCTTTGCCGTGAGATAAAGCAATGATCCAATAAGTGCTCAGTATCTTGTTTGATCTACAGTGCTTGTCATCTGCATCCATGTCCATTTTGATGATGTATTCACTGGTATTTTCACGTAAGACTTCTCTTCCATACCAAATTTCTTCATTAAATCTCTCGTGTATTTTATTTGACTTATGAAGGTTCCATCCTTCACTTGCTTTCACTTGGAGTCCAAGGAAGAATGTCACTCTCCCATCATGCTCATTTCGAATTTGCTTTGCATGAGGATTGAAAATTTATCACACAACTCTTTGTTTGTGGATCCAAAAATGATATCATCCACATATATTTGAACAAGCAGTATGCTCTTCCTGCCTTGAATTCTGAAGAGTGTTCTATCCACTTTTCCTTTTGTGAATCCATTCTCAGTCAGGAATTGTGACAAAGTATCATACCATGCTCTGGGTGCCTGTTTCAATCCATATAGAGCTTTCTTGAGTTTGTATACCTTATCTCCAAGAGTCTTCTGCTCAAATCCTAGAGGTTGTTCAACATACACTTCTTCTTCCAATAAACCATTAAGGAATGCACTCTTTACATCCATTTGATATACAATAAAATTCTTGTGAGCTGCATAGGCAAGAAACATCCTAATAGCTTCCAATCTTGCTACAGGGGCAAATGTTTCATCAAAATCTATCCCTTCTTCTTGGCAATATCCTTTGGCTACTAATCTTGCTTTGTTTCTTACCACAGAACCTTCCTCGTTCATCTTGTTTCTGAACACCCATTTAGTGCCAATAACATTTTGATGGGTGGGTCTTTGAACTAATTCCCATACTTTATTTCTTTCAAATTGATTCAGCTCTTCTTGCATAGCTTGAATCCAATGTGTGTCATCCAATGCTTGTGACACATCTTTAGGCTCTATTTGTGAGATAAAGCATGTGAACATAGCTTCTTGTTGAGTTCGATCTTGTTTTGACACCTTCTCTTATATCTCCAATGACTAGTTCTCGTGGATGTTCTCTCACCATCTTACATCAGGTTGGAGTATGTTAGCGGATTCAGATTATCTTGCACTGTGTTGCTTTGATCGCTCTCTCGTAATCACTTAGCCGCAAATTTTCCAAATTGTTTTTGAGACTCACGGCTATCTCATCTTCATCTCGAGTTTATAATTCCAAATTCGACTTCAAAGATAGGGACTCTTCGCATGGTTGGTTGATTCAACTTATTAGCCGATTCTTCAATGTCTTCTCCATTTACATTTGGCTCATCGAACACCACATGAATGGATTCTCTGTAACCATAGTCCTCTTGTTGAGTACTCTGTAGGCTTTGCTTTCAAATTTGAGTATCCCAAGAAGATACCTTCATCGCTTTTTAGCATCAAAAGCCTTTAGATCATCTTTGCCATTGTTATGGATGAAGCATTTACATCCAAATATTTTAAAATATGCGACATTTGGTTTTCTCCCTGTCCAAATCTCATAGGGAGTCTTTGTCACCGTCTGTTTATCATGCATCTATTTTGTGTGTAGCATGTTGTGTTTATTGCTTCACCCCAAAATCTTTTTGGTAACCCCCGCTTCACCTAACATGGTCCTTGGCCGCTTCGTGAGAGTTCTATTCCTTCTTTCTCGCAACTCCATTCTTTGTGGAATCCTTGCCGCAGATAATTCATGACCAATGCCATTTTCAATACAATACTGAGTTATTATACCATTTACAAACTCAGTTCCTCTGTCAGATCGTATTTTGATAATGGTTTGACTCTTCTCATTTTAGATCCTTTTCATCATCTGTGGTAGTTTCTGTAGAGTTTCTTTCTTCTTACACATGAATATTGTCCATGTATATCTTGAATAGTCATCTACTACCACCAATGTGTATTTCTTTCCACTTATGCTAGCTGGTTCAACGACCGAATAGATCCATATGTAGCGTATGCAATATTCTTGTTGAAGATGGACATGTCTTTTCTTTGAATGATGATTTGATTTGTTTTCCCTTCTGACATGCGTCACATATACTCTCCTTCTTGTATACTGAGTCTGGAAGTCCTTCCACAAGATTGCTTCTCGCAAGCTTGTTAATTGTTTTGAAATTCAGTGACTCACTTCTTATGCCACACCAACTTGATTCAAATTTGTGCTCTTTGCTAATAGACAAAGCTTTGGGTGTTGCGGTTGACCAATCCACGACATACATGTTCTTTTGTCCGCATCCTTGCAACACAACTTCATTTGATTTAGTATCCTTGATTTGGCATATACCCATGTTAAATCCAACATTATAACCCTTGTCACACAGTTGGTGATGATTAGGAAGTTGAAGTTGAGTCCTTCAACATATGCAACATCTGTGATTTCTAATCCATTTTCTTGATGGATCCAATGCCTCTTATTTCTCCTTGAGCTTCATTTCCTCCAAATATGACTTTTGCTCCTTTGACTTCCTTGAATTTGACATTTTTCTTGTTTCTGTCATATGTCCGGAATGCCACTATCCATGTACCAGGTTCCTTGGCACTCAACCTTCCTTGAACCTCGCAATCAAGGAAATTAAGTTTTAGGTACCCATACTTGTCTCGGGTCCTAAGGGGTTAGTGTTATAAGATGATCCAACCAACCTATAGCCAAATGATTTGGCTCTAAGGGGTTGCCATCTATCAGTGCCATAATCATAATTAATTTTGGCAAATTGCTTGGGGATTCTAGGTTCATGCAGTTGTCTCTTTTGTCTGTATGCATGTATATGTGTTTTAGCAATTGCCTTCTTTGTGTAGTTGTGGTGTCTCTGAGTGTAGTGCCTAGGTGCATATGTGTGCTGATGAAAGCTTTTATACCTTTGGAATGGCATTTGCTCAGTTCTAGGCCTTTGCCATTTGGGCTTATATTCCATATGTCTTTGCTGATAGTTCACTTCATTCCAATCAGTTTGGCTTGGGTATTTTCTACCATTCCCATCATATGTGTTTCTTTTATAGAACTTCTGGGTTTTTTGGTAGCTCTGTTTCTTCTTTACAGAGTATTTCTGTTGGAGTTTGGCTTTGAGGAACTCGGCCAATTTCCTCCCACTGTCCTCTCAAAGACACTCAACTCGGCCATTTTCCTTTTCCTTTATAACCAAGGCCAGTTTGCTTGTAATTGTGCTTTGGAATAAATGTGTGTGCACCATTTGGAGTTTTGGATTTTTGAGATACTTCATTGCTTGAAGATCCTTTTTCCAATATCACTTTTGGAGCTTGACATAGCACAAAGGAATTAAATCCTAAGCCTGTCTTGTCTCCACATTCTCTTTGACTCATAATAAGATCATCCAATGATTTAGATGCCTTAGTGAATGAGGCAAACACATTTTTGAGGTCATTTTCCTCTTTTCAATAAAGCAGCTATCTCGCTTATTAGCTTAGTATTTTCGAGTCTTTAGACTTTCATTCTCATCGCTATTTGACTTAGAGTACTCAACTCCTTAGTCACCGTGAGTTTTTGCTCTTGAGTAGGCTGTTTTCCTCATTCAAGAGTGTGTGTGAGGATTTAATGTGTTCAAAATCTTTCATCATTTTGCCTAATGAATCATAAAGATCGGTGGGTGATGAAGTGTGTGTGTCACGATCACTATCACTAGAATCGAGTTTGATGAGTTAGAGTGTACCTCATCTTCTTGGTCGAGGTTGGTCTTGTTCCTTGGCCATCAAACAGGATCAATGCTTCTTCTTCGAGTCACTTGAGTAGTCGACTTCACACTACTCAATCGCCTATGTCTCTTGACTAGCCGTCTCGGCCAGATCTCTGCACCAACATTGCCTTTTTCTTTTCTTGTCTTCTTTCTCTCAAGACCTTTCTTTCTTCTTCATTCCCGTATTTTTGACTACGAGGATATGGGCAATCAATGGCATAGTGACCTGGTTGCCTACGGTTCAAAGATAAATTTTCAACCTTTTGATCACTCTTTTTCCATTCTTGGATTGTCACCTTTGATATTCAACTTTTTGATGATCTTTCTTTTGGTTGGCCTATCTTCCCTTGACTTGGAGGGAGCCGAGTGTCTTCGGAGGATTCGCCCTTGCCTCTCTTGTAGTTCTTATTGAAGAACTTGATGAACATTTTAACCATTAGGGCTATTTCCTCCGGGTCAATGACTTCTTTGACCTCGGCTCTCTTGCCATCCTTAACAATTAGAGCAAATGCTTTTTGGGTACAAATTGCTTTTTCCTGGTCTTTTCTTCTCAACTCAAATTCGTAGGCTTTGAGGTCTGAGAATAGCTCATGGTTGGATGTCTTCGATAGGTCCATGGAATATCTTAGTGCCATAACCTTCATTTCCCATTCAGCTGGGAGACTTTTTAGGATCTTCATACACATTTCTTCTCGTATATTCTTTTTCCAAGTGCGATATAGCTCGTTGGTACCGAGCATCCAATTGATCCAAGTTCTCTCCTCACGATCATTTTGAAATTCTCAAATTTCTCAGACAATACCACCGATAATTTATTTTCCTTGATTTTCTCCGAGCCTTCACAAATCAATGTTAGCTTGTCCCATTTCTTTAGTCAAGCTTTTGCATGATTTGACCTTATTGAACATGGCTTTGTCCAAGGTTTTGTAAAGAATGTCCTTGGCCACATTGTCCAGGTTATATCTTTTTCTGTCATCATTTGTCCATTCAGTTCTTGGTTTTTCAACCATAGCTGGTGTAGGAGCAACATCCTCTTCACCTTCAGCTGCAGCTCTCCTTACAGCTGTGTTCACTTTTAAAATTTACAGTGGCCCATCCTCTATCACTATCCACATCTCATCATGTAATGCTGATAGATGAGCCTGCATACGAATTTTCCAATCATGAAATTCTTCAATTGTGAACATAGGAATGCGTGTCAAATTTGCTTCCATGATAATAACCTTTGATGATAAAAAGAGTTTTGAAAACTTAAGTACTAAAACAGACTTTGAGAAATTTGGAGATCTAGTTTAGTAACCAGTGCGGAAGCCTCAATGAACCATCCGCTCTGATACCACTTGTAGCTCCCAAGGGGTGTGAGTGTAAGGTTTAGAAGGGGGGGTTGAATAAACCTTACCAACTTTTTCTATTTAGTCCTTGTAAAAGTTCAGAGTTGATACTACACAGTTGTGTCCTTGGTGGACAGCTAATTTAGTTAATCAGTAGAGTTAGTCACTCAACAGACTCGATTGAGCTGTTGATAGAATAACTCAACTGTTAAGACTAAAGACTTAGCTCAACTGTAGTTTATTTTCAGCGGAAGACTTAACACCCTTAAATTTGGTTTAGTTTTGATTTAATACTTGGTTGTGGATAGCAAATTTATCAGCAGAGTTAAACAAATAAGAAGTAGGAATTAAAGTGCTGAAATGTAAATGACACGATAAGTTTTTATAGAGGTTCGAAGATGGGGTAATTCTTCTACTCCTCTCTTCTCCAACTCCTGTAGGAATCCACTAAGTATTGATCGATATAGAGTGGTAACAGTCCGGATACAAGTCTTGATCACACAAATGACTTGATCCTTTGGGACTCGATGCGAGATGCCTTGGTCACGCAGCTGGCTTCTCGTACGACTCAGCTTCTTCACAGGGCAGCTGCCTTGCTACTACAGCCCACTTGCTCAAGCTCTTTGGATTTGATCACGAATCCCTCCAAAAACTCGAGACTGGTTCGACCTTGAACATTTCTACAATCCTCCGTGGAATATAGACCCCTTTTCTTCAAAAGTTTCCTGTTCAACTGATTGAAGCTATCTTTCCTTCACAGGTGAGTGTTGGATTGATTTTCTTCGTAGTATAGGCTTGAGGATTGAACTTGAATGATTTGAGAATATTTTTGGTTACAGATATTGCTTTTCTTGCTCGTATTTGTTTTCTGATTGTCAAGGTAACCATTTTTCTCTCAAATAAATTCCTCAGCCTTTTATAGTGTTCTTTTGAAAATTTGCCCGTTGAAGAGATATGCTTATTCTCAAAAGACACTTGTGGTCGTTGGCTTGTCTTGTTGCAGTCCTTGGAGTTGCCACTTCCTCGTATGAATTGTTCTTCAGCTTTTCAGAGTTTTGACATGGTTCAGTGCTTCCCATTGGTTTATTCCTTTTGCACGTTTCTGGGACTGAGCACTTCAAGAAAGGTAGTATGGAGATATTACTTATTTAAGTAACCTTCTTGACTTCTGTGCAACGGACTCTTTTCAGATGTCTTGACTTGACTGCAGTTCATTAACTTCCCCAGCTGACTTCGAGTCAGCTCCCAATCATTGGATGACTCTTCTGTCACTTCAACTAGAGACTTGGCTATCTTGAGTTGACTTGATCGATATTTTACTCACCGCATCTCACCGCATCTTCAGTCGAGTTCCCTTCTTTGCCATACTCAGTTGTCTTGCAGCGAGTCTTCCTTCTAGTCTCTAGTTGTCTTCTTGCATGTTTAGGCATAGCTGACTTAACTCAGCTTGACAGGCCCTATCTATTACAATGCAGTTTACAACAAAAATGGGGTGCCAACTTCCTATTCTAAGTTTTACATGGCATTCCTCAAAATCTATAAAATGATTTCCCAACAATACCCTTGTGTTATCCATTCTCAAGTACCTGCACAAGCTTAAGTAAGGGAATTTGACTTGTGGTTTAGGTATCACGGATAAGATACATTAAGGATGTGACTATTATACGATCTCGACTAGATGTTATCACTAAATATCTCCTCCCGAGAATAGACGAACTATTTGATCAACTTCAAGGAGCGACGGTGTACTCGAAGTTTGATTTACAACAAGGATATTATCAACTGAAGACCCATGAAGAAGACGTTTCCAAAACAACATTTCAAACAAGATATGGACACTACGAGTTTGTAGTAATGCCTTTTGGTCTCACGAACGCACCAACAGCGTTTGTGGATATGATGCATCGAGTCTTTCAACCTTATTTAGATCAATTTGTAGTGATATTCATTGATGACATACTCATATACTCTAAGTCTAGAGAAGAGCATGAACGTGATCTAAAAACTGTTTTGGAGATACTACGAGGGCACAAGTTGTATGCCAAATTCAGCAAGTGCGAATTTTGGCTTAGTGAAGCCGCATTCTTTGGACACATAGTATCCAGCACTGGGATCGCCGTAGACCCTTGAAGGTGAAAACAGTGGTTGAATGGAAACAACTCGAGTCCATAACGGAGATCAGAAGTTTCTTAGGACTAGCTGGATATTATCGAAGATTTATCCAGGATTTCTCCAAGATAGCCGGACCACTCACTCGACTAACCTAGAAGCAATTCAAGTTTGTGTGGAATGACAAGTGTGAGTCAAGAGTTGAAGAAACGACTCACTATAGCTCCAGTCTTAGCCCTTCCAAAGGGAACATAAAACTTTGTCGTCTACAGTGATGTATCAAAGGAAGGACCAGGAGCAGTGCTCATGCAGGAAGGAAAGGTCATCACTTATGCATCACGAAAGCTCAAGTCGTATGAGGCCAATTACCCAACGCATGACTTGGAATTAGCAGCGATAGTATTCGCGTTAAAGAAATGGAGACACTATCTCTACGGAGCAACATTCACGATTTTCACAGATCACAAGAGCTTGAAGTATCTATTCTCTCAGAAGGACCTCAATCTGAGGCAATGGAGATGGATGGAGTTAATTGAGGACTATCACTTTGATATTCAATACCATCCCGGGAAAGCTAACGTAGTAGCTGACGCCATGAGCAGAAAGGCGAGTTTAGCCAGACTAATGATTCGAGAGTGGAAATCATTAGAAGAGATGAGCACTTGGAATCCGACAAGAACCAATACTGATATTTCATGTGCTAACATTTCTGTTAAACCCGATCTGCTGAACGAGATTAAGGAAGCACAGGGAACAAATGTGCATCTTCAAAAAAACTTAAAGAGAAGATACTTAAGGGAGAGAGTTCATAGTTCTCGGTACATGAAGATGGAATTATTTGATTCCAAAAAATCGAGTTTGTGTACCGAGTGATGAGCAGATTAGGAATTAAATCCTCGCAGAGGCACACCGTTCGAAATACACTATACATCCTGGAGAAAACAAGATATATAAGGAATTGAAACGGAATTGAAACGGGATTATTAGTGGGGGGGACAATTCCAACTCTTTTTCCTCCTACAAACTTACCCCAATAATACTCATCCCACTAATTAACTACAAAATAAAACAAAACAATTGGTACAATTATGGGGAGTGTTCGGCTAACACAAATCAATTGAAGGAAAAAAATATGTCATTGTCATCTTATGTCGCATTCACTTTCACTAACCTCTCCCCACCACCTAACCACCTTTCTTTGTAAACAACAACAAATATTCTCCTCACTTGAGCTTCAAGGGCCGAAAACTTACAAAGAAATAGGTAAGGATTATTTGACTTTCATCCTTCACATTTCTAGCTTCAAACTCCATCTCTTGCATTTCTAATTTTTGCTTTCACCATTTTTCTTTAAGGAAACCTTTGAGGCTGTGAGTTTTGAAGAGAAGGAAGAAGAAGGTTTAGTTTTAAGTGATATTTTAGAAGACTTGGGAGACACTAAGAACCTTACCATCATCTTGAAAAAGACTTCAAGACTTTGAAGATTTTGAAGAGAAATTGGACTATAAGGTAAGAAATGGGATTTTTAGTACATTTTCTTCTTCTCTTCTATTTTCCAAAATTTTGATACTCCATTGGTGGACTTATTTGCAAGAAAATAAAACTTAAGGGACCCCACTGTAATTTTTGATTTTTGGGACTGAACTCTGGTTCAATAATTAAGTTTTGACATTTTAATAAAGTTTTAAGAGTTTTTAGATAAATAAAATCAACCCTTAAAAGCCCAAGGACTAGATTGTAAAATTTTAGAAGTTTAACGGCTATTTTGCAATTTTCAAAACTGTACCAGACCCTAATTTTAAAATTTGAAATTTTAACTCTTAAGGGACTAGATATAACATATTTTAAGTGTATTCCAAAAATCCAAGTTTTTAGAGCTTGGAAAAAAAATTATAAAACTTGAGGGACCAAATTGTAAAAGATTAAAATGGAGGACCAAAATGAAATTTCTAGGACTTATGCAGTCCATGCACCTGGAAATACTAATGTAACTATAGCATAATGATATTTTGGACCCAAGGTTCAAATTTCATAACAATCGGACCCCTAAAAGTCTTAAAGGCAATTATTTCAAAATGGGACAAAATGAGATTTTCAAAAGTTAAGGGGCCTATGCTTATTTCTTTTTAAAACAGTTTTTGTCCCAATATCCCACTGACCTTAGTGACATTTTCCAACTGTAATCACAATAAAAACCCTTCCGGGTTATGAGTTCCAATTATTTTAAACTTAGGGACCGAAATGACAATTTTAACAAATTTGGGGCTAATGTGAGAATTTTATAAAAACTCGACCTCAAAACTTTAAAAACCTGAATCTCTGAAAAAATTAGAGAATTTAGGAACTGACCTCATCATTTTTCAAGGTCGGAACATTTATTTATTCAATTTTTAATCCCAAAAAATTGGTTTTTACAAAACAGGGCAAATTGTAAATTTTCTTTTTACAAGAACATAACTCAAATTATTTTTATTTTAAAGAAACAGCCCTGGACCCTCTGACTTTAATTATTGATTAAAATATTTTATTTTCTCAAAATCCCCTGAATTATCGGTTCGTCTTGACAGATTAATACGCGATCGTGGGGCGACTTCCTCGTCTTGCGATTTCGAATCAATAACGGACCTATATTCCACCGAATCTTTCAAGATATCGAAGATTACTTATCCTCCCTATAATCATCTTCATCCAAATTACTCCACCAACGCCATAATTGTCTTGCCCAAATTTTTGAAAACTTTCCTAAAATTCTTTCCTGATTCAATAATACTCGACTGCCTGGTTGACTACCTGAACGTGTACTTACTTTCCTATCTGAGTCAACTTGGTGTGTGGAGCTCACTGTCGGAATGGATACGTTGGGGATGGAACCGGTAGCTCCAGTCTTAGCCCTTCCAAAGGGAACATAAAACTTTGTCGTCTACAGTGATGTATGAAAGGAAGGACCAGGAGCAATGCTCATGCAGGAAGGAAAGGTCATCGCTTATGCATCACAAAAGGTCATCGCTTGAAGTATCTATTCTCTCAGACTGGCCATCGGTTTGTGGATGTGCTGCTGTGCTGAAACTTAGCGAGGTACCCAATTCCTTATGTAAGCATTTCCAGAATATGGATAGAAACCTCGGGTCTTTGTCTGACACTATGTCGACTGGCACTCCATGCAGTCGAATGATCTCTCGGATATAAATCTGTGCAAGTTTCTGCAAGCTGTCGGTCTTTTTCATGGGTAGGAAGTGTGCAGATTTCGTGAGTCAGTCTATGATTACCCAGATGGCGTCATCGCCTCGTCTGGTCCTTGGTAGATCCGTCATGAAGTCCATCGTTATGTGTTCCAATTTCCACTCTGGAATTCTCAACGGTTGTAATAAACCAGATGGTCGCAGGTGTTCTGCTTTTATTCGTTGACAAGTCAAAACATCTCGCAACGAACTCTGCTACCTTTTTCTTCATGTTTACCCACCAGTAATGTCGCAACGAACTCTCGCTTCATGTTTATAGTGTATTTCGAACGGGGTGCTTCTGAGAGAATTCTGCTCCTAATCTGCTCGTCACTTGGTACACAGACTCGATTTTGGAATCTGATGATTCCATCCTCATGTACCGAGAATTCTAATCTCTCTTCCTTAAGTATCTTCTCTTTAAGTTTTTGAAGATGCACATCTGTTCCCTGTGCTTCCTTGACCTCGTTCAGCCGATCGGGTTTAACCGAAATGTTAGCACATGAAATATGAGTATTGGTTCTCGTCGGATTCCAAGTGCTCAACTCTTCTAATGATTTCCACTCTCGAATCATTAGTCTGGCTAAACTCGCCTTTCTGCTCAAGGCGTCAGCTACTACGTTAGCTTTTCCGGGATGGTATCAAATATCAAAGTGATAGTCTTCTATTAACTCCATCCATCTCCGTTTCCTCAAATTGAGATCCTTATGAGAGAATAGATACTTTAGGCTTTTATGATCTGGGTAAACCGTGAATGTTGCTCCGTAGAGATAGTGCCTCCATTTCTTTAACGCGAATATTGTCACTGTCAATTCCAAGTCATGCGTTGGGTAATTGGCTTCATACGGCTTGAGTTTCCGTGATGCATAAGCAATGACCTTTCATTCCTGCATGAGTACTGCTCCTAATCCTTCCTTTGATGCATCACTGTAGACGACAAAGTTCTGTTCCCTTTGGGACTAACCCAGAAGCAAGTCAAGTTTGAGTGGAATGACAGGTGTGAGACTAGTTTCCAAGAGTCAAGAAACGACTTACTACACTCCAGTCTTAGCCCTTCCAAAGGGAACAAAAACTTTGTCGTCTACAAGTGATGCATCAAAGGAAGGATTAGGAGCAGTACTCATGCAGGAAGGAAAGGTCATTGTTTATGCATCACGGAAACTCAAGCCGTATGAAGCCAATTACCCAACACATGACTTGGAATTGACAGCGACAGTATTCGCATTAAAGAAATGGAGGCGCTATCTCTACGGAGCAACACTCACGATTTTCACAGATCACAAGAGCTTGAAGTATCTATTCTCTCAGAAATACATCAATCTAAGGCAATGGAGATGGATGGAGTTAATTGAGGACTATCACTTTGATACTGAATACCATCCTGCGAAAGCTAATGTAGTAGCTGACGCCTTGAGCAGAAAGACGAGTTTAGCCAGACTAATGATTCGACAGTGGAAATCATTAGAAGAGTTGAGCACTTGGAATCCGACGAGAACCAATACTCATATTTCATGTGCTAACATTTCT
Source organism: Rehmannia glutinosa (assembly GCA_016081115.2). Taxonomy (NCBI): domain Eukaryota; kingdom Viridiplantae; phylum Streptophyta; class Magnoliopsida; order Lamiales; family Orobanchaceae; genus Rehmannia; species Rehmannia glutinosa. The sequence continues at coordinate 141,699 of JABTTQ020003395.1, read as the reverse complement.
GTTAAACCCGATCTACTGAACGAGATCAAGGAAGCACAGGGAACAGATGTGCATCTTCAAAAACTTAAAGATAAGATACTTAAGGGAGAGAGTTCAGAATTCTCGGTACATGAAGATGGAATTATTAGATTCTAAAAATTGAGTTTGTGTATCAAATGACGAGCGGATTAGGAATAGAATCCTCGTAGAGGCACACCGTTCAAAATACACTATACATCCTGTAAGAAACAAGATGTATAAGGACTTGAAACGGGATTATTAGTGGGTAAACATGAAGAACCCAGTTGCGGAGTTCGTTGCGAGATGTTTGACTTGTCAACGAGTAAAAGCAGAACACCAACGACCATCTAGTTTATTACAACCGTTGAGAATTTCCGAGTGGAAATGGGAACATATAACGATGGACTTCATGACGGATCTACCAAGGACCAGAGGAGGCCATGATGTTATATGGGTAGTCGTAGATCGACTCACAAAATCTGCACACTTCTTACCCATGAAGAAAACCGACATCTTGCGTAAACTCGTGCGCATTTATATCCGAGAGATCATTCGACCGCATGGAGTGCCGATTGACATTGTGTCAAACAGAGACCGAGATTTGTCTCCGTTCTCGGAAGTGCTTGCACGAGGAATTGGGTACTCGCTAAGTTTCAAAGATAGCAAAGACATCCACAAACCGATGGCGGACCGACGAACGATTCAAACCCCGGAAGATATATTGCGAACCTCGCACGTTGGATTTCCAAGGAAGTTGGGATTCGGGATGTACCATTGGCCGAGTTCGCTTTATAATAACAGCCTACCAGGCCACAATTGGGATGGCACCCTATGAAGCCTCAGCGGGCGAAAGTGTAGATCTCCACTACACTGGGAGATTGATGACCAATTGACTCCAAAAGAGAAACAAAAGTCGCTCTCGATTCCAAAGGTCGACTTAGTTGAGGAGGCCATGGAGAAGGTCAAGCTGATCAAGGAACGGATCCGCACACTCGAGCGCGCCAAAAGAGTTACGCAGACAAGAGGAGAAAGGACTTGGAATTTGAAGCCGGAGATGAAGTATCTCTCAGACTCTCTCCACGGAAAGGATTGATCAATCCGAAGAAACGAGGCAAGTTGAGCACGAGATATGTTGGACTTTACAAGATTTTTGCAGAGGATCGGGAAGTTAGCCTACGGACTCGAGTTACCAACACAGTATGCGGGAATGCACGATGTATTCCATATATCGAGGTTAAAGAAGTATCAACCAGATCCCGAGCATATCATCGCCCAAGATACTCCTCCTCTGATGGAAAATTTATCCTACATCGAGAAACCAATCCGGATCATTGACCAGCAGATACGTCAGTTGCGTAATAGAGAGATCCCGATGGTTAAAGTTGTATGACGAAACCACAACCGAGACGAAGACGCAACGTGGGAGACGGAAGAAGACATGAGGAATCAATATCCAGAGTTGTTCTAAAGAGAATTTAGGGACCAAATTCTTTTAAGGAGGGGTGAATGTGAGGCCCCAAATTTTAACAACGTGAGATACTATGTTGTAGTGATTATTTATTCGGCTATGTATCACAAACACACTTCCAAAAAAAAAACTCTAAGGGGCGAAAACTCTCCTAGGTACGATGAGAAATATTTTTTTCTTCCATTTTAATTTTTATCTCCTTGAAACTTCAAATCTATACCTCCAAAATTTTAACTTGATGAATCGTTCTTGAGGTACTCCAAGAGGAATTTTCTTGAAGAATTAAGAGACTTAGACTCGACTACAAGCTTGAAAAGGAAATTCAAGACTACATATTTTTAAGGTGAGAAAATTATGGTTGTAGTATTTTCCTCTTGAGAACAAGAAGAATTAATTTTTGACTCAAGGATATGAATTTTTGGGGTTTACGGGCTGACCTTAAATAACTTGAGACTCCATTTTAGACCAACCCGAGAAACTAATACGAGGTGGGTGGAAAAATTCTTTCAACTTCTAGGTGTTTTAATTACATTGCAAGTAGTATTTTGTTATTGAGCACTTAAGATATATATATTATGTATTTCATGCTATTTTCTTGTATCAAATTGGAAAAATTCTCAAGTGTTTGCTCAAAAAATGCGATTTATCGAAAAATAGGGCATACATGTACACTTTATTGTTATACTTGATGAAATTTTGTATGAGAAGGATATGTATGTGTATGACTCTTGAAATCTATGTTTTGAATGATTTATAACATGGACAAGTCGAGCATAATTGATTAAATTTCAACTTTTGGACTTAAAATGCAAAAATGGAAAGTTGGTGGACTTAATTGCAAGAAAATAAAACTTAAGGGACCCCTCTGTAATTTTCGATTTTTGGGACTGAACTCAGGTTCAAAAATTAATTTTTGATATTTTAATAAAGTTTTAAGAGTTTTTAGATAAATAAAATCAACCCTTAAAAGCCTAAGGACTAGATTGTAAAATTTTAGAAGTTTAAGAGCTATTTTGCAATTTTCGAAACTGTACCAGACCCTAATTTTAAATTTTTAAATTTTAACTCTTAAGGGACTGGAAATAACATATTTTAAATGTATTCCAAAAATCCAAGTGTTTAGAGCTTGAAAAGTAATTTTATAAAAATTGAGGGACCAAATTGTAAAAGATTAAACTTGAGGACCAAAATACAATTTCCAGGACTTATGTAGTCCATGCACCTGGAAATACTAATTTAATTATAACATAATGTTATCTTGGACCCAAGGTTCAAATTTCATAACAATTGGACCCCTAAAAGCCTTAAAGGCAATTATTTCAAAATGGGACAAAAATGAGATTTCAAAAGTTAAGGGACCTATACTTGCTTCTTTTAAAAACTGCTTTTGTCCCATTATTCCACTGACATTAGTGATATTTTACAACTGAAATCACATTAAAAGCCCTTCCGGTTTGTGAATTCCAATTATTTTAAACTTAGAGCCCGAAATGACAATTTTAACAAATTTGGGGCCAATGTGAGAATTTTATAAAAACTCGACCTCCAAACTTTAAAAACCTAAATCTCTGAACAATTTAGAGAATTTAGGAACTGACCTCATAATTTTTCAAGGTCGAGATATTTATTTATTTAACTTTTAACCCCAAAAATAGTGATTTTTACAAAACGGGGCTAATTGTAAATTTTCTTTTAACAAGGACCTAACTCAAATTATTATTTTTTTTCTTTTAAAGAAATAGCCCTGGACTCTCTGACTTTAATAATGAATTACAAATGTTTTATATTGTAAAAAATCCCTTATCTTATCGGATCGTCTTTACCGATTAATACCCGATCGCGGGCGACTTCCTCGTCTTGCGATTTTGAATCTATAATGGGACTTATGTTCCACCTAATCTTTCAAGATACCGAAGATTGCTTATCCTCCCGATAATCATCTTCATCCAAATAACTCCACCAACGCCATAATTGCCTTGCGCAAATTTTCGAAAACTTTCCTTAAATGCTTCCCTGAATCAATAATACTCGACTGCCTGGTTGACTACCTGAACGTGTACTTACTTTCCTATCTGAGTCAACTTGGTGTGTCAAGCTCACAGTAAGAATGGATACGTTGGGGATGGAACCGGGCAGCTCGGCTGCTATTTCACTCTCTGGCCCCATCGTCCTAATCCCGCAACTGAGGGACGGAGTTTGTCCAAGGGAAGCGGGTCGTAGTACTTGAGGTATAATCATGATTATGACAAATCCGAGCCTTGCTAGCTCCAACATGGATTTTGTCTTTGCCTATGGAGCGATAAGGTGTCAGGTCTTGGACCATCATGAACGGGGAGTTACAAGGAAGAACGAAGGAATCGCTGTCTAATCCACATGATTCCGGAGTTGAACGGAACGTTTGGTTTGCGCTACACCCCCGATAATCTATACACAGTCTTAATGTGCCATCCTTCTTTTTGACGAACAGTACCGGTGCTCCCCATGGAGATGTACTTGGACGGATAAATCCCACATCCATTAACTTCTGTAATTGAGTCTTCAACTCTTGTAATTCAACAGGAGCCATTCTATGTGGCGTTCTGGCAATCGGGGCGGTCCCTGGTAATACCTCGATGGTGAACTCGACTTTCCTATCTGGAGGGACAGTGGTGAGTTCTTGTGGAAATACATTTGTATATCCCGATACTATAGGTACTTAACTAATTTGTGTCTCAACCTTGGGTTTATTAATTACAAACGCCAAATACCCTTGTGCCCCTCTAGTGATCGCCTTTCTCGCTTTCATTGCTGAAATGATTGGGGCAATCTTAACTCGTGCTCTTCCTGAAATTTCCCCTTCGGGCTTACCGGGTTCACATAGTTTAATAGACTTGCGATGGCAGCCCATTTGTACATGGTGTGCAGACAACCAGTTCATTCCCAATATAATGTCGTATTCAGATATAGACCGCAAGATCAAATCAGCAGGAAAGTTTATCTCATCAATCTTAACTTCGCATGCATTATAGATAATATTTGCTATCTGGCTTGCGCCCATAGGATTGGACACTACGAGTTTGTAGTGATGCCTTTTGGTCTGACGAACGCACCAACAACATTTATGGATCTGATGCATCGAGTCTTTCAACCTTATTTGGATCAATTCGTAGTGATATTCATTGATGACATACTCGTATACTCTAAGTCTAGAGAAGAGCATGAACATCATCTGAAAATTGTTTTGGAGACACTACGAGAGCACAAGCTGTATGCCAAATTCAGCAAGTGCGGATTTTGGCTTAGTGAAGTCGCATTCTTGTGACACATAGTATCCGACACTTGGATCGCCGTAGATCCTTCGAAGGTATAGACAGTGGTTGAATGGAAACAACCGTAGTCAGAATCGAGATCAAGTTTCTTAGGGCGTCTTTGGATATTATCGAAGATTTATCTAGGATTTCTCCAAGATAGCCGGACCACTCACTCGACTAACCAAGAAGCATGTCAAGTTTGAGTGGAATGACAAGTGTGAGGCTAGTTTCCAAGAGCTGAAGAAATGGCTTACTACAACTCCAGTCTTAGCTCATCCAAAAGGAACAGAAAACTTTGTCATCTATAGTGATGCATCAAAGGAAGGACTAGGAGCAGTACTCATGCATGAAGGAAAGGTCATTGCTTACGCATCACGGAAACTCAAGCCGTATGACGCCAATTACCCAACGTATGACTTGAAATTGGCAGCAATAGTGTTCGCGTTAAAGAAATGGAGGCACTATCTCTACGGAGCAACATTCACGGTTTACACAGATCATAAGAACCTAAAGTATCTATTCTCTCAGAAGGATCTCAATTTGAGGCAACGGAGATGGATGGAGTTAATAGAAGACTATCACTTTGATATTCAATACCATCCCAGGAAAGCTAACGTAGTAGCTGACGCCTTGAGCAGAAAGGCGAGTTTAGCTAGACTAATGATTCGAGAGTGGAAATCATTAAAAGAGTTGAGCACTTGGAATCCGACGAGAACCAATACTCACATTTCATGTGCTAACATATTGGTTAAACCCGATCTACTAAACGAGATCAAAGCAGCAAATGGTTATTGATGTACAACTTCAAAAACTAAAAGAGAAGATACTTAAAGGAGAGAGATCAGAATTTTCGGTACATGAAGATGGAATCATCAGATTCCAAAATTGAGTATTTGTACCAAGTGACGAGCAGATTAGGAACATAATTTTCTCAGAAGCACACCATTCGAAATACACTATACACCCTGGAGGAAAAAAGATGTATAAAGACTTCAAACGGTATTACTGGTGGGTAAACATGAAGAACCAGGTAGCAGAGTTCGTTGCGAGATGTTTGACTTGTCAACGAATAAAAGCATAACACCAACGACCATCTGGTTTATTACAACCATTGAGAATTCCATAGTGGAAATGGGAACACATAACGATGGATTTCGTGACGGATCTACCAAGGACCATACGAGGCGATGATGGCATATGGGTAGTCGTAGACCGACTCATGAAATCTGCACATTTCTTACCCATGAAGAAAACCGACAGCTTGCAGAACCTTGCGCAGATTTATATCCGAGAGATCATTTGACTGCATGGAGTGCCACTCGACATAGTGTCAGACAGAGAGAGACCCGAGTTTATCCAGTTAAAATGCTTACATGGGAATTGGGTACCTCGCTAAGTTTCAGCACAACAGCACATCTACAAACCGATGGCCAGTCTGAGCGAACAATTCAAACCCTGGAAGACATGTTGCGAGCCTGCACATTGGATTTCCAAGGAAGTTGGGATTCGCAATTACCATTGGCTGAGTTTGCTTATAATAACAGTTATCAGGCCACGATTGTGATGGCACCCTACGAAGCCTTGTATGGACAAAAGTGTAGATCCCCTATACACTGGGAGATTGATGACCAATGGACTCCGAAGGAGAAACGGAAGTCACCCTCGATTCCAAATGTTGACTTAGTTCAGGAGGCCATGGAGAAGGTCAAGTTGATCAAGGAACGGATCTGTATAGCTCAGTGCCGCCAAAAGAGTTACGCGGACAAGAGGAGAAAGGACTTAGAATTTGAAGCCGGAGATGAAGTATTTCTTAGACTCTTGCCCAGAAAAGGATTGATCAATCCAAAGAAATGAGGCAAATTGAGTCCGAGATATATTGGACCATACAAATTTTGCAGAGGATCGGGAAGTTAGCCTACCGACTCGAGTTACTAGCACAGTATGCGAGAATGCACGATGTATTCCACGTATCGAGGTTAAAGAAGTATCAACCAGATCCCGAGCATATCATCACCCAAGATACTCCTTCTATGATGGAAAGTTTATCCTACATCGAGAATCCAATCTGGATCATAGACCAACAGATACGTCTGTTGCGTAATAGAGAGATTTCAATGGTTAAAGTGGTATGGCGAAACAACAACCGAGACGAAGACGCCACGTGGGAGATGGAAGAATACATGAGGAATCAATATCCAGAGTTGTTCTGAAGAGAATTTGGGGACCAAATTCTTTTAAGGAGGGGTGAATGTGAGACCCGGAATTTTAACAATGTGAGATACGGTGTTATGTAGTGATTATTTATTCGGCTATGTATCACAAACCTATTATTAATGAAACGTGACTCTACTTTTATTTATTTCTTCCAACGTCAATTACGCATTTCGCATTTTTGGAGCTTAGAAATTTTATATTCTCCTCTAGTATTAATGTTTGATCGAATGACTACGACTTTAGAAATATTAGACCCTCGAAAATTTAGGAGTACATTTCGATCCTTATCCAATAATTTCATCTTATTCTATAATTCATCCCAACCAACTTCCAATTTATTTTTCGATTACACATTTCTTATTTCACATCTTTATTTTAAATTTGTAAATATTTAATTATGGATATATATACATTTTATTGTTTTCCCTCAATTTTATAAAGAAAAGAAACCAAATATTTTTTTCTTTTTTTCCCTAATTTTCGAAATTACCACTTTAAATTAGGAAAATAACTCAATTTTTCTTCTATCACTATTTTATTGGACAAAAAAAAATAAATAAAATTTTGATAATTTCATTTCTATTTTATTTTATGTCTTCCAAGCCTACAACTAAAAATCTTCCTACAAATCTCACTAACCCCTTAGTCAAACAAATGAATTTTAAATTTTCCTCTAAAACCTAGCTTTTGGCTTCATGTCCCTAATAAAGAAAGCTAGTTATTTTTTTTTACCCTAAAACCCTAATTATTCCCATTAACTATCATTAATCTCCCAAGCAAAAAAATCTTCTCCCTTCTCTCTAAACATTCTCCTACTTCTCTCTACAAATTTCTTCATATCTTCAAACCTTCTTCATATCTTCAAACAATCTTCATATCTTCAAAACACACATTCTTCATATCTTCAAAACACACATTCTTCATATCTTCAAAACACACATTCTTCAAATCTTCATATCTTCAAAACACACATGCTTCAAATCTTCAAACAATCTTCATATCTTCAAAATACACATTCTTCAAATCTTTAAACAATCTTCATGTCTTCAAAACACACATTCTTCATATCTTCTAACAATCTTCATATCTTCAAACATTTCTTCATATCTTCAAACACACCTCCTTCATATCTCCAAACATTTCTTCATATCTTCAAACACACCTCCCTCATATCTTCAAACACTTCTTCATATCTTCAAACACACTTTCTTCATATCTTCAAGAATAATTTCTTCATATCTTCAAACACTTTGTTCTTTCTTCAAACACTTAACAAAAACACAGTAACTTTTCTTACTTCTTTATTTTCAAAACTATCACTACTACAATGTAAGGAATTTTCTTCTTCAATCCATTTTGATATTTCTAGCTCATCCTCTTCACTTCATAACCTAAGTTTGATTTTTACTTTGAGGTACACTTAGAAGTCAACTTGAAGATAATAGAGACTTGGAACCATCTTGACTAGACCTCAAGAAATTGTGAAGGAATTTGGACTAGAAGGTAATAAATGGGAATTTTAGTACATTTTCTTCTTCTCTTCTATTTTCCAAAATTTTGATACTCCATTTTCATTTTTGGACTTTTAGGGACTGACCTTAGGAGTTGTTTTAAGAGTGAGCAAAGAGACCTATTTTGAGACCTCTACTAGTCTGATTTCATCTACTACACAAGGTAAGTGTAGTTTTACCAATATTCTTCACCTCTTTCTTCTTTCCTTAAATTTTTAACCTCATTTTTCTAACTCCTATATTTGTTTTTATATTCCTTGACTTAGGTGCTGACCTAAGTCACTTCTTCATCAAGAGTGATTTAGTCAATTTTTCACCAACAAATCAATCTTTAAGGTGGGTGGAAAAATTCTTTCAACTTCTAGGTGTTTTAATTAAAATGCATGTAGTATTTTGTTATTGAGCACTTGAGATATATATATATATATATATATATATATTATATATTGCATGCTATTTTCTTGTATCAAGTTGAAAATTTCTCAAGTGTTGCTCAAAAATGCGATTTATCAAAAATTAGGGCATACATGTACACTTTATTGTTATATTTGATGAATTCTTGTATGAGATGGTCATGTATGTGTATGACTCTTGAAATATATGTTTTGTATGACTTATAACCTGGAAAAGTCGAGCATGATTGATTAAATTTCAATTTTTGGACTTAAAATACAAAAATGGAAAGTTGGTGGACTTAATTGCAAGAAAATAAAACTTAAGGGACCCCTCTATAATTTTAGACTTTTGGGACTGTACTCAGGTTCAAAAATTATGTTTGGACATTTTAATAAAGGTTTAAGAGTTTTTAGATAAATAAAATCAACCTTTAAAAGCCCAAGGACTAGATTGTAAAATTTTAGAAGTTTAAGGGCTATTTTGCAATTTTCGAAACTGTACCAGGCCCTATTTTTAAAATTTGAATTTTAACTCTTACGGTACTGGAAATAACATATTTTAAGTGAATTCCAAAAATCTAAGTGTTTAGAGCTTGGAAAGTAATTTTATAAAACTTGAGGGACCAAATTGTAAAAGATTAAAATTGAGGACCAAAATAAAATATCCAGGAATTATGCAGTCCATGCACCTGGAAATACTAATTTAACTATAACATAATGATATTTTGGACTCAAGGTTCAAAATTCATAACAATCGGACCCCTAAAAGCCTTAAAGGCAATTATTTCGAAATGCGACAAAAATTAGATTTTCAAAAGTTAAGGGGCCTATACTTATTTCTTTATAAAACAGTTTTTGTCCCAATATCCCACTGACCTTAGTGACATTTTCCAACTAGAATCACATTAATATCCCTTCCGGTTTGTGAGTTCCAATTATTTTAAACTTAGGGACCGAAATGACAATTTTAACAAATTTGTGGCTAATGTGCGAATTTTATAAAAACTCGACCTCAAAACTTTAAAAACCTGAATCTCTGAACAATTTAGAGAATTTAGGAACTGACCTCATAATTTTTCATGGTCGGGACATTTATTTATTCAATTTTTAACCCCAAAAGAATTGGTTTTTACAAAACGGGGCTAATTGTAAATTTTCTTTTACAAGGACCTAACTCGAATTATTTTTATTTTAATGAAACAGTCCTGGACCCTCTGAATTTAATTATTGATTAAAATATTTTATTTTCTCAAAAATCTCCTAACTTATCGGATCGTCTTGACCGATTAATACGCGATCGTGGGGCTACTTCCTCGTCTTGCGATTTCGAATCTATAACGGGACTTATGTTCCACCTAATATTTCAAGATATCGAAGATTACTTATCCTCCCGATAATTATCTTCATCCAAATAACTCCACCAACGCCATGATTGCCTTGCGCAAATTTTCGAAAACTTCCCTAAAATGCTTCCCTGAATCAACAATACTCGACTGCCTTGTTGACTACCTGAACGTGTACTTACTTTCCTGCCTCGAAATCAACTTGGTGTGTCGAGCTCACAAAATGGATACGTCGGGGGATGGAACTAGCGGCTCGGTTGCTATTCCACTCTCTCGACCCCATCGTCCTAATCCCGCAACTGAGGGACGGAGTTTGTCCAAGGGAAGCGCGTTGTAGTACTTGAGGTATAATCATGATTATGACGAATCCGAGCCTTGCTAGCTCCAATGTGGATTTTGTCTTTGCCTATGGAGCGATAAGGTGACAGGTCTTGGACCATCATGAACGGGAGTTACAAGGAAGAACGAAGGAATCGCTGTCTGATCCACACGATTCCGGAGTTAATCGGAACGTTTGGTTGGCCCTACACATCAGTACGCAGCCGCTACTTGTAATGCATGGGTCGACGCTACATATCAGTACGCAACCACTAATTGTCTTGCATGGGATTGGCGCTACACATCAGTATGCAATCCTCTTGTCTTGCTTGAATCATTGTGCCTGTGTCACCACGAACAATTTCTTAAACTGTATAAATATATTACTTAATATATATTTATCACGATGCGTGTGGGCTATGTGTGAAATCATGCATCATACCTCACGTGTGTTCATACAACTGTTTTCTCGCATTAACTATATATATCGCCACACTTGCACACGATCACCCCATCCACCGAGATTTCTCGTCTCACTCCTCCTCGCTTTCTAACCTTTGGATGAGGAGTACGTTGAAGATGTCGGCTACCACGATCAATCCCGTGCTCCGCCTGTCGTACTAGTTCCTATAATCATTGATGTCGAGCGGCATTTTCTTTTGCTTTTGTTATTGTTGAACTCCTTCATTCTGTTTTAGTTTGGACTGTAAGATTAAATTCGGATATTTTGATGGATTGTATTCGGATATTGTCGGACCTTGAGATGTAACTCGTACTTGTGTGTATTTAATTCCGCTGCACTAGACTCTATTTCACTTGGAGTTTTGTATCATTGTCTTAGACTGTTGGATTATTTCCGTTTAAGTGATGGATCATCGTCGCGCCGCGTTTGGGGCGTGACAGTTATGGTATCACCCAGCTGACCCAGGATAGGTTCCTCTGACCTTGGATTGGGTACCGCTACTAGATGACCTAAGTTGAATCTTGGATGAATATTTGAACTCTTTTGGGCTGTTATAGTGTTAAGATATCCGGATATTCCTCTATTTGGACATTAGGTGATTTAGAAAATCCGTGATTTAGAGATTATAATGCCTGATATGGTGAGGCTTGAAGAATATGAGGATATCTCTTGATAAGTATATGATTTGGATATGATATATTATGGGATCTAGACACCTAATGATATTACTTTGGGAAAATGATAGTAGGGGAATCACTAAGTATATTGATCAATGATAATACCCTTGTGTTATTCATTCTCAAGAACCTGCACAAGCTTAAGTAAGGGAATTTGACTTGTGGTTTAGGTATCACGGATAAGATACATTAAGGATGTGACTATTATACGATCTCGACTAGATGTTATCACTAAATATCCCCTCCTGAGGATAGACGAACTATTTGATCAACTTCAAGGAGCGACGGTGTACTCGAAGTTTGATTTACAACAAGGATATTATCAACTGAAGACCCATGAAGAAGACGTTTCCAAAACAACATTTCAAACAAGATATGGACACTACGAGATTGTAGTGATGCGTTTTGGTCTAACGAACGCACCAGCAGCGTTTATGGATCTGATGCATCGAGTCTTTCAACCTTATTTAGATCAATTCGTAGTGATATTCATTGATGACATACCCATATACGCTAAGTCTAGAGAAGAGCATGAACGTCATCAAAAAATTGTTTTGGAGATACTACGAGGGCACAAGTTGTATGCCAAATTCAGCAAGTGCAAATTTTGGCTTAGTGAAGCCGCATTCTTTGGACACATAGTATCCAGCACTGGGATCGCCGTAGACCCTTTGAAGGTGCAAACAGTGGTTGAATGGAAACAACCCGAGTCCGTAACGGAGATCAGAAGTTTCTTAGGACTAGCTGGATATTATCGAAGATTTATCCAGGATTTCTCCAAGATAGCCGGACCACTCACTCGACTAACCCAGAAGCAAGTCAAGTTTGTGTGGATTGACAAGTGTGAGTCAAGAGTTGAAGAAATGACTCACTATAGCTCCAGTCTTAGCCCTTCCAAAGGGAACATAAAACTTTGTCGTCTACAGTGATATATCAAAGGAAGAACTAGGAGCAGTGCTCATGCAGGAAGGAAAGGTCATCGCTTATGCATCACGAAAGCTCAAGCCGTATGAGGTCAATTACCCAACGCATGACTTGGATTGGCAACGACATTATTCGCGTTAAAGAAATGGAGGCACTATCTCTACGGAGCAACACTCACGATTTTCACAGATCACAAGAGCTTGAAGTATCTATTCTCCCAGAAAGACCTCAATCTGAGGCAATGGAGATGGATGGAGTTAATTGAGGACTATCACTTTGATATTCAATACCATCCCGAGAAAGCTAACGTAGTAGCTGACGCCTTGAGCAGAAAGGCGAGTTTAGCCAGACTAATGATTCGAGAGTGGAAATCATTAGAATAGCCGAACACTTGGAATCCGATGAGAACCAATACTCCTATTTCATGAGCTAATATTTTGGTTAAACTCAATCTGCTGAACGAGATCAAGGAAGCACAGGGAACAGATGTGCATCTTCAAAAACATAAAGAAAAGATACTTAAAGGAAAGAGTTCAGAATTCTCAGTACATGAAGATGGAATTATTAGATTCCAAAAAAAATCGAGTTTGTGTACCGAGTGATGAGCAGATTAGGAATAAAATCCTCGCACAGGCACACCGTTCGAAATACACTATACATCCTGGAGGAAACAAGATGTATAAGGACTTGAAACGGAATTATTGGTGGGTAAAAATGAAGAACCAGGTAGTGGAATTCGTTGTGAGATGTTTCACTTGTCAACGAGTGAAAGCAGAACACCAACAACCATCTGGTTTATTAAAACCGTTGAGAATTCCCGAGTGGAAATGGAAACACATAACGATGGACTTCGTGACAGATCTACCAAGGACCAGAGGAGACCATGATGTTATATGGGTAGTCGTAGACCGACTCACGCAATCTGCACACTTTTTACCCATGAAGAAAACCGACAGCTTGCAGAAACTCGCGCAGATTTATATCCAAGAGATCATTCGAATGCACGGAGTGCCGATCGACATTGTGTCGATGCTGAGACCCGAGGTTTGTTTCAGTTTTGGAAGTGCTTGCACGAGGAATGGGTACCTCGCTAAGTTTCAAGACAAAGAAGACATCCACAAACCGATGGCGATCCGAGCGAACGATTCAAACCCTGGAAGATATCTTTGCGAGCACCGCGTTGGATATCCAAGGAAGTTGGGATTCACATTTACCATTAGCCGAGTTCGCCTATAATAACAGCTATCAGGCCACAATTGGGATGGCACCCTACGAAGCCATGTATGGGCGAAAGTGTAGATCTCCACTACACTTGGAGATTGATGACCAATGGACTCCAAAGGAGAAACGAAAGTCGCCCTCGATTCCAAAGATCAACTTAGTTCAGGAGGCCATGGAGAAGGTCAAGCTGATCAAGGAATGGATCCACACAGCTCAGAGCCGCCAAAAGAGTTACGCGAACAAGAGGAGAAATGATTTATAATTTGAAGTCGGAGACGAAGTATTTCTCAGACTCTTGCCACAGAAAGGATTGATCAATCCGAAGAGAGGAGGCAAGTTGAGCCCGAGATATGTTGGACCTTACAATATTTTGCAGAGGATCGGGAAGTTAGCCTACCGACTCGAGTTATCAGCACAGTATGCGGGAATGCACGATGTATTCCACGTATAGAGGTTAAAGAAGTATCAACCAGATCCCGAGCATATCATCACCCAAAATACTCCTCATCTTATGGAAAATTTATCCTACATCGAGAAACCAATCTGGATCATTGACCAGCAGATACGTCAGTTATGTAATAGAGAGATTCCGATGGTTAAAGTGGCATGGCGAAACCACAACCGAGACGAAGACGCAACGTGGGAGATGGAAGAAGACATGAGGAATTAATATCCAGAGTTGTTCTGAAGAGAATTTGGGGACCAAATTCTTTTAAGGAGGGGTGAATGTGAGGCCCCGAATTTTAACAACGTGAGATATGGTGTTATATATTAATTATTTATTTTGGCTATATATCACAAACATATTATTAATGAAACGCGACACGACTTTTATTTATTTCTTCCAAGGTTAATTACGTCTCCCTTATTGTGAAGCCCCGATTTTTCCGAGCTATTAATTGATCCTTATTGTCATTTATACTTTTGATCGACTATTTTACCGCGTCATTTTGACGGGTAATTATTAATAATATATACATTTTGTATTTTATTTCATTTTATTTAATTACTTGTGATCATGATCTTATTTAATTCTATTCCTCATTTATGATCACTTGATTGATCATTATTACTATTTTTGTATTTATTAGTCACCTTAGAATTTTAAGAGACTATTTATTTTAGAGACTTTTACATTATAGAATTAAGAATTTGATTTAGATTAAGTGATCATGAGACTTACAAGTGATCAAGGAAATCACTAAACATTTTGGAGATTGTTATATTTCATCTATTATCATCAAATTTGGGACAAAAAGAAAATATATGGAATTACCATAATACCCTTGAAGTGGACGGCCAACATGGTATTTTTGGAGTAAAAATATCATCAAACTCTTGTACACCTACACCATATATTAGTCATCTTGTGTATAATTATATCATTAATTCAAACATTATACACATCATCTTATACACCAATTCTTTATTACTATTTTCCCCAACTTATTCCCACTTTACCAACATTCTTCTCAATATTCCCCAACACCATTCAAGCCCATACTTTGACTTGCACTTTGTCTCCCATGCATGAGGCAAATTGCAAGACGCAATTTGAACAAAATTTTCTCTCCCTCTCTCCTTGGTGTGGACGGCCATATGGCCTATTACACAAAAAATTTCATCTCATTTTCACTAACACATTTGATCTCCCAAATCAATTCTCCTCCTTCTCTCTAAAAAACTCCCAACTTCTCTCTATTCTTCCTTTCACTTTCTTCTTCTATACTTAGAAAAATTTTAAACATTTTCCTCCTATTCTTCACTAAAATTCGAACCAACCATAAAACAAGGTAAGAAATTTTAGCTTCAATCCATTTTTGATATCACATTGTTCATCTCTTCCACCTTCTTAACTTAAGTTTTAATTTGGTTTGGAGGTACATTTAGAAGACCTTGAAGATTAGAGCTTGACAACATTTTTGAAGAAGGACCTCAAGCTTGAAGAAGAAATAGTAGAGAAATTAGACTACAAGGTAAAACTGCGTCTAGACCCTTCTTCCCCCTATTCTTTCTATTTTTTTCAACTATTAACACCCCTTTTTCATTTTTGAGAAATAGGGGCTGACCTTAGGAGATTTTGGAGTTGAGCCAAAATTTCCAATTTTTAAGCTTCAACTAGTCTCCAAACATCTACTACACAAGGTAAAGTGTAGTCCTTTTCATTTCCTTATTTCCTTCTTTTTCTCCTTAATTTTTCTCTCATTTTTCTAACTTCAAATTTTTGATATTTCTTGACTTAGGGGCTGACCTAAGAAGCCTCATCCAAAAATTGTGAAATTATCCTTTTATTTCACAATTTCCAAATTTAAGGTGGGTGGAAAAATATTTTCCAACTATTAGGTGTTTTATTAAAATGCATGTAGAAAATTTGATCATGAGCCTTGAGATATATATAATCTATGTATTGCATGTCAATTTTGTGTATCAAATCATGAAAATTCTCAAGAGTTGCTCAAAATTACTATTTATTGAATTTTAGGTGCATGCATGTGCAATTTAATGTTTTAATTGATGAATCCTTGTATGTATTGGACATGCATGTGTATGATCTTTAAAATCTATGTTTTGGATGACTTATAACCTGGAAAAGTCGAGCATAATTGATTAAATTTCAATTTTGGACCTAAAAATGCAAAAATAGAAAGTTGGTGGACTAAATTGCAATAAAATAAAAATTAAAGGACCCCTCTGCAAATTTCGAAATTTGGGA
Source organism: Rehmannia glutinosa (assembly GCA_016081115.2). Taxonomy (NCBI): domain Eukaryota; kingdom Viridiplantae; phylum Streptophyta; class Magnoliopsida; order Lamiales; family Orobanchaceae; genus Rehmannia; species Rehmannia glutinosa. The sequence goes on along the minus strand of JABTTQ020003395.1, from coordinate 125,162 downwards.
CTGTACTCAGGTTCAAAAATGACTTTTGGACATTTTAATAAAGTTTTAAGAATTTTAAGATAAATAAAATCAACCTTTAAAAGCCCAAGGACTAGATTGTAAAATTTTGAAAGTTTAAGGGCTAATTTGCAATTTTTAAAACTGTACCAGACCGAAACTTTAAAATTTGAAATTTTTACTCTTAAGGTACTGGGAATGACACATTTTAAAAGTATTCCAAAAATCCAAGTGGTTGGGGCTTGGAAAACAATTTTTCTAAAATTGAGGGACTAATGTGTAAAATATTAAACTTGAGGACCCAAATGAAATTTTCAGGACATATGCAGCCCATGCACCTAGAAATACTAACTTAACTATAACTTAATTATATTTTGGACCCAAGGTTCAAATTTCATAACAATTGGACCCCTAAAACCCTTAAAGGCAATTATTTTAAAAATGGGACAAAAATGATATTTTCAAAAGTTAAAGGACCTACACATATTTCTTTTAAACACTTCTTTTGTACCAATATACTACTAACCTTAGCGACATTTTCCAACTGGAATCACATTAAAATCCCTTCCGGTTTGTGAGTTCCGAATTTTTAAAACTTAAGGTCCGAATTGGCAATTTTTACAAATTTGGGGCCAATGTGAGAATTTTACAAAATCTCGACCTCAGAATTTTGAAACCCTGAATCTCTGGACAATTTGGAGAATTTAGGAACTGACCTCATAATTTTTCAAGGTCGGGATATTTATTTATTCAATTTTTAACCTCAAAAGTGTTGGTTTTTATAAACGGGGCTAAATTACAATTTCTCTTTTATAAAGGACCTAAATCCAATTATTTTCTCTCTTACTAAAATAGCCCTGGACCTTCTGACTTGGAGATTTAATTAAAGTATTTTATTTTTCCAAAAACCCTTGACTTATCGAATCGACTTGACCGATTAATACCCGATCGCGGAGCGACTTCCCCGCCTTGCGATTTGAATCTATAACCGGACTTATGTTCCACCTAATCTTTCAAGATATCGAAGGTTGCTTATCCTTCCGATAATCATTTTCATCCAAAAATTCCACCAACGCCATAATTGCCACTCGCGTTTTTCAAAAATTTTCCTGAACTGCTTCCCTGAATCAATAATACTCGACTGCCTGGTTGACTGCCTGTAATTGTAATTACTTTCTTGCCTGAGTCAACTTGGTGTGTCAAGCTCACAGTCGGAATGGATACGTCGGGGATAGAACCGGGCAGCTCGGCTGCTATTCCACTCTTCCGGCCCCATCGTCCTAATCCCACAACTGAGGGACGGAGTTTGTCCAAGGGAAGCGGGTCATAGTACCTGAGGTATAATCATGATTATGACAGATCCGAGCCTTGCAAGCTCCACTGTGGATTTTGTCTTTGCCTACGGAGCGATAAGGCGCCGGTCTTGGACCATACTGACTGGGGAGTTACAAGGAAGAACGAAGGAATCGCTGTCTGATCCACACGATTCCGGAGTTATCAGACCCGTTTGGTTGGCGTTACATTTCCGTACGCAACCGCTACCTGTTTGCATTGGTTGGCGTTACATTTTCATACGCAACCACTACCTGTTTGCATTGGTTGGCGTTACATTTCCGTACGCAACCGCTACCTGTTTGCATTGGTTGGCGTTACATTTTCGTACGCAACCGCTACCTGTTTGCATTGGTTGGCGTTACATTTCCGTACGCAACCGCTACCTGTTTTGCATGGGATTGGCGCTACACTTCCGTACGCAACCATACCTGTCTTGACTGAATCACATAGTGCCTGTGTGACCATGAACTGTTTTTTTGAACTGTATAAGTATATTACTTAAATATTTTATCACGACGCTTGCGAACTGTGTGTGAATCCATGCATCATACTCACGCGTTTTCATATAACTGTTTTCTCACATTAACTATATATTGCGCCATACTTGCACACGATCACCCCATCCACTGAGATTTTTGTCTCATTCCCACCTGTTTTCTAACCTTAGATGAGGATCTCGTTGAAGATGCTGAACCGGCTCTGGATTGAGACCTTGTACTGCGCTTGTTGGATTTACTATTTCTTGTTGTTGATTGGACTCTTTTCTTATGTTGTTGTCGGACTTTGTATTTCGTTCCATTCCAGTTTGTAACTGAAGGGCGTAGGACCCCTTGACTTTAAGATGCTATATTTTGTTGATTTTCGGGTTGTAACTTGGATGATGGATTGTAGACTGTAAGATTTATTCGTACTTGTTAATTTATTCCGCTGCTATTTAGACTCTGTCTCATTGGGTTCTCGTTGATAATTGTCTGGATTGTTTGGTTATTGTATTTAAGTTGTGGATTGTTCGTCGCGTCCCGTTTGTGGCGTGACACTTATTTTCGAGCATAATGATTTTATATTCTCCTCTAGTACTAATACTTGGTCGGTTGACTACGACTTTAGAATTTTTGGATCCTCGATAATTTAGAAGTATATTCCGACCCTTATCCGAATATTTCATCTTATTTTATAATTCATCCCAACCAACTTCCAATTTATTTTTGGAGTACACATTTCTTACTTTACATCTTTATTTTAAGTTTCTAAATATTTAATTATGGATATTTATACATTTTATTTTTCCTCAATTTTATAAAGAAAAGAAACCAAATATCTTTTTTCCCTAATTTTGGAATTTATCACCTAAAATAGGAAAATAACTCATTTTTCTTTCATTACTATTTTATTTTATATTAATTTTTTGTATCTCCCAACTAGAATATTATGGGACAAAAAAAATAATAAATAAAATTTTGATAATTTTATTTCTATTTTATTTTATGTCTCGCAAGGCTACAATTAAAAATTTTCTCTACAAATCCCACTACCCCATTAGTCAACTCAATAAATTTTAAATTTCTCCCTAAAACCTAGATTTTGGCCAATTGTCCCTAAGAAAGTAACCTAGCTATTAATTTATGTCCTAACTTCCCTAATTATTATCCTATCTCATCATATAACCAAAAAAAAAAAACACAAATGTTCTCTCCAACTTCTCTCCAAAAATCCTCCAACATTTTCTCTAAGCATAAATTCATCTTCTTCTTCAAATCTTCAAACAATCTTCATATCTTCAAACACACATTCTTCAAATCTTCAAACAATCTTCATATCTTCAAAACACATATCTTCAAATCTTCAAACAATATTCATATCTTCAAAACACACATTCTTCATATCTTCAAACAATCTTCATATCTTCAAACATTTCTCCATATCTTCAAACACACCTTCTTCATATCTTCAAACATTTCTTCATATCGTCAAACACACCTTCTTCATATCTTCAAACATTTCTTCATATCTTTAAACACTTCTTCATATCTTCAAACACACTTTCTTCATATCTTCAAACACTTTCTGCTTTCTTCAAACACTTAACAAAAACACAAGAACTCTTCTTACTTCTTCATTTTCGAAACTATCACTACTACAAGGTAAGGAATTTTCTTCTTCAATCCATTTTGATATTTCTAGCTCATCCTCTTCACTTCTTAACCTAAGTTTGATTTTTGGTTTGAGGTACACTTATAAGATAACTTTAAGATAATAGAGACTTGGAACCATCTTGACTAGACCTCAAGAAATTGTGAAGGAATTTGGACTAGAAGGTAAGAAATGGGATCTTTAGTACATTTTCTTCTTCTCTTCTATTTTCCAAAATTTTGATACTCCATTTTCATTTTTGGAGTTTTAAGACCTCTACTAGCCTCATTTCATCTACAACACAAGGTAAGTGTAGTTTTACAAATTTTCTTCACCCCTTTCTTCTTTTCCTTAAATTTTAACCTCATTTTTCTAACTCCTATATTTTTTTGATACTCCTTGACTTAGGGTCTGACCTAAGTCACTCCTTCATCAAGAGTGATTTATTCCATTTTTCACAAACAAATCAATCTTTAAGGTGGGTGGAGAAATTCTTTCAACTTCTAGGTGTTTTAATTAAAATGCATGTAGTATTTTGTTATTGAGAACTTGAAATATATTTATATTATGTATTACATGCTATTTTCTTGTATCAAGATGAAAATTTCTAAAGTGTAGCTCAAAAATGCGATTTATCGAAAATTAGGGCATACATGTACACTTTATTGTTATATTTGATGAATTCTTGTATGAGATGGTCATGTATGTGTATGACTCTTGAAATATATATTTTGTATGACTTATAACCTGGAAAGTCAAGTGCATAATTGATTAAATTTCAATTTTTGGACATAAAATGCAAAAATGGAAAGTTGGTGGACTTAATTGCAAGAAAATAAAGGGACCCCTCTGTAATTTTTGAGTTTTGGGACTGTACTAAGGTTCACAAATGATGTTTGGACATTTTAATAAAGTTTGAAGAGTTTTTAGATAAATAAAATCAACCTTTAAAAGCTCAAAGACTAGATTGTTAAATTTTAGAAGTTTAAGGGCTATTTTGCAATTTTCGAAACTGTACCAGGCCCTATTTTTTAAATTTGAAATTTTAACTCTTAAGGGACTGGAAATAACATATTTTAAGTGTATTCCAAAAATCCAAGTGTTTAGAGCTTGGAAAGTAATTTTATAAAACTTGAGGGACCAAATTGTAAAAGATTAAAATTGAGGACCAAAATGCAATTTCCAGGACTTATGCAGTCCATGCACCTGAAAGTACTAATTTAACTATAACATAATGATATTTTGGACCCAAGGTAGTGGTGTGCACGGTACGGGACGGTCCGGAGAATTGGAAATCTCCAGAACTGTCCCGAAGTTCGGAGATTCTGAAAATAAATCTCCAGAATCGAACCATAGAAAAAAATCTCCATCCCGAACCATACCGAACTTTCGGTACGGTTCGGGATGGAGATTCGGTTCTAATGGGATGGGACGGTACAGTCCGGTTCGGGACGGAGATTCAGAGATTACCCATAAATAAAGCATACAAATTTGGGGGAAAAAAAAAGAAAATCAATATAAAAATCACTAAACGGATATACTTCTAGAGTTCTAGTATCTTTTTAGCGTAGTCTCATAATAAAAACTAAAACTATAATAGGTAACACAATCCAAAATTATAAACTTAATAACCTCTATAATACAATAATAGTATATTATTTGGGCAATTGTCCTTCTATTGACATAGAACATATATAATTAACTAATAGTTTTTATAAATTAAAATGAAATAAAAACTTGTATAAATTTATAATCTCAATGTCTCATACTTAACAACTTAACATAATCAATAAAATTATATTTATAATTTTTGTGATATGGTAAAAAATTAAAATATGATTTTTTTATATTGTTGTAATATGATACTATTACTTGTTTCTCTTTTAAGTGCAATTTACTAATCATTTAGCTAATTTCAATTTCAAATTATTTAGTCTATTATTAAAAGCAAAGTTTTTAAAATTCATAATATCAGAAATATGTTTTATATTCAATTTTATTTCAAATAGTTTGTAGTTAATTGAATATCAAAATAAAAACAACATAGAAATAATGTATATGTATTTATATAAAATCTTTAAAATCGGTTCTATCTTCGGTTCCTCGGTTCGGAGTGGTTCGGTATGGTTTGGTACGGTTCTCGGTACGGGTATTTGAAAAATCTTCAGAACCGTACCATAAATATTTTTGGCGGTTCGGAGAAAGTCAAAAAGTCAACGGATATTTTCGTTTCGGAGATCTTTCGGTCCGGATATCGGTTCGGTTTCGGTAATCTCCAAGTCCCATGCACAGCCCTAATCCAAGGTTCAAATTTCATAACAATCGGACCCCTAAAAGCCTTAAAGGCGATTATTTCGAAATGGGACAAAAATGAGATTTTCAAAAGTTAAGGGGTCTATACTTATTTCTTTTTAAAACTGTTTTTGTCCCAATATCCCACTGACCTTAGTGATATTTTACAACTGGAATCAAATTAAAAGCCCTTCCGATTTGTGAGTTCCAATTATTTTAAACTTAAGGACCGAAATGACAATTTTAACAAATTTGGGGTTAATGTGCGAATTTAATAAAAACTCGACCTCAAAACTTTAAAAACCTGAATCTCTGATCAATTTAGAGAATTTAGGAACTTACCTCATAATGTTTCAAGGTCGGGACATTTATTTATTCAATATTTAACCCCAAAAGAATTGGTTTTTACAAAACGGGGCTAATTGTAAATTTTCTTTTTACAAGGACCTAACTCGAATTAATTTTTTTATTTTAAAGAAACAGCCCTGGACCCTCTGACTTTAATTATTGATTAAAATATTTTATTTTCTCAAAAATCCCCTGACTTATCGGATCGTCTTGACCGATTAATATGCGATCGTGGGGCGACTTCCTCGTCTTGCGATTTCGAATCTATAACGGGACTTATGTTCTACCTAATCTTTCGAGATATCGAAGAGTGCTTATCCTCCCGATAATCATATTCATCCAAATAACTCCACCAACGCCATAATTGCCTTGTGCAAATTTTCAAAAATTTTCCTAAAATGCTTCCCTGAATCAATAATACTCGACTGCCTGGTTGACTACCTGAACTTGTATTTACTTTCATGTCTGAGTCAACTTGGTGTGTCAAGCTCACAGTCGGAATGGATACGTTGGGGATGGAACCGGGCAGCTCGGCTACTATTCCACTCTTCCGGCACCATCGTCCTAATCCCGCAACTGAGGGAAGGAGTTTGTCCAAGGGAAGCGGGTCGTAGTACTTGAGGTATAATCATGATTATGACGAATTCGAGCCTTGCTAGCTCCAACGTGGATTTTGTCTTTGCCTATGGAGCGATAAGGTGACAAGTCTTGGACCATCATGAACGGGGAATTACAAGTAAGAACGAAGGAATCGTTGTCTGATCCACACAATTCCGGAGTTAATCGGACGCGTTTGGTTGGCGCTACACATCGATGCAAATCGCTACTTGTAATGCATGGGTTGGCGCTACATATCGAGTATGCAACCACTAATTGTCTTGCATGGGATTGGCGCTACACATCGATCGCAATCCTCTGTCTTGCTTGAATCATCGTGCTGTGTGACCACGAACTATTTCTTAAACTGTATAGATATATTACTTAATATATATTTATCACGATGCTTGTGGGCTATGTGTGAAATCATGCAACATACCTCACGCGTTTTCATACAACCGTTTTCTCGCATTAACTATATATATCGCCACACTTGCACACGATCACCCCATCTACTGAGATTTCTGTCTCACTCCCTCCTGTTTTCTAACCTTTAGATGAAGAGTACGTTGAAGATGTCGAACCTACCATAGATTGAATCCCTACCATTAATGTGGAGAGACATTCCTTTTACTTTTATTGTTGATTGGAATTCTTCATTTTATTTCTGTTTGGACTGTAAGTTAAATTCGGATAATCTATTGGGTTTTATTCGGATACCGTCGGACCTTAAGATGTAATTGTACTTGTGTTTATTTTAATTCTGCTGCATTAGACTCTTTTTACTTGAAGTTTTTTATCATGGGTTTAGATTGTTGATCTATTTTCTATTTAAGTGATTGATAATTGTCGCGTTACGTTTGGGGCGTGACAGAATATGAGACTATTATTACCTTGTAGTTTCTAGAAAATGCGGCGTAAAACTTTTATGTGAGGTTATGAATTTATAGAAACTGATTAGTAGTATAATCCCCTAAATTAGCTCAATTAATAAAGCCTTAATAAACTCCTTAAATTCCTCCTCTCTAATTATGCCCAAATCTCGCAATTAACTCTAGCACTAATTATGCAATTAGAAATAGTAATTCCCAAATTATGTGTTTCACATCCTATTCTCCTTAAATATAATTTTGTTTTCGAAATTCGATATCTTACCAGGATTGAAAAATTTGGGTACTTGACATGAATATCATCTTCACACTCCGAAGTAGCTTCATTTCTGCTATGGCGTATCTATTGTCCTTTGATCGAGCAACATCTTTATTTCTTAAATGGTGAATATTTCCTTCCAAAATAGTGTTTGATACATGCTTTTATCTTAAATTTTGATGATTTTATTTTGTCACCAAAACAATGTTTTTAAAGGTTGTCCAAATACTCCTAAATGATTTAAAATGGTTTTAATATTTTCCTAGTATTTCCTCAAGTTTATTTTTAAACAATATTGGACAAACACTTTTAATGATTTTATGTCAATGGATTTTTACTTCTAAACAAGGTTCCTAAATATTGTCTAAATACTTCCGATTGGTTCAAAATGTTTTTACTAAATTTTCGGAGTATTTCTTGAGTTTTATTTTAAACAAAAATTGGACAACATTTACTGTCTCGTGGTCGACCAGTCGCATCTATAGGGCAACCCATACACGAAGATGATTTTGAAACAGAAAAAGAGACGGATGAAAAATGTCGCGGTCGACCGTGTCATCTGGGCGTCGGCCCGGTCGGTCGACCCGATCGCCAGGGTCGGCCAGGTACCTGCAAGTTCGTGTCGAAACAGAACTTAAGACCTTGCATTTTTAGTTAGGGGGCCCGGTTGAGGCAGTCGGCCGACCGTCGAAGCTTTATGTCGGCCATTCGCCTGTTGTAATTTCAAAGTGTTCTTCAAATCTCTTATTTAAATGCGACCGTCGCCTACAGTGTGCTTTAATGACAACCATTACAACAATTGTGATACAACACAACAAGATACACTTCAAGCAAATACTTGGTCTTTCATTGTTATTATTCTTGTTATAAATTTGCCTAGTTATCACTTTCACATCCTTGAGGTCTAGGCTATTCTTGATTACACTTTGCACTCAAATTGTATTATTCATTATTGAGTTGTAATCTTGATTTTTGGTTATCATTCAACCTGAAGATATCCTTGTGAGTGTTCTTGTGGTAAGAACACACTTGGATGATCTAGGTGATATGTGCAAGAAGATTGTGGTGATCTTCTTTGAGGTGTTGAAGAATTTGGTATTCTTCAAGGTTGAAGATTGTGGTAATCTTCACAAGGTGTCGTTGAAGGAAGATTGTGGTGATCTTCAAAGGAGATTGTGGTAATCTCCAAAGGTGTTGTTGAAGAAGAGTGTGGTACTCTTCAAGGTGTTGTAAGTTGAATTTGTATTAATTTTGGTAATTAATAAAATTCTTTTTCTTTGAAATCCATCCGGATATCTTTGGGGTGGTAGAGGATTAGGCCCTAGGTGGGTTGAACCTCTTTAAATCGGCGTGTGTTGTTTACATTCCGCACCTTTATTATTGTCTTTGAGCTTTCGGTTCGAAAAAGAGGGCAAAATTGTAAAAGATGAAGATAATCTATTCACCCCCTCTAGATTATCGTGGCGCTTGGACTTACAAATGGTATCGAGCCAAACTCTTGGCAAGCTCGTTTCACATCGCGAGTGAAGAGAAACGATCGTCGGCTCTGAACAAGCTCCACTTTCCGGCACCTCCACCACCAAGCCACCTCGGTTAGATTCCAAAAATTTTATATTTTGGAAAGAAAGAATGGAATGTTATTTACAAGGTTGCGGGTTTGATATTTGGAACACCGTCATCAATGGAGAATCCATTCCGACGAAGAATACACCACACACCTCTAAAGGCTTCAAAGAGCTCAATGATGAAGAGAAGAGAATCATCTCCTTAAATGGTAAAGCTCTTAGTATTTTGTATTGTTCACTTACTACTTTGGAATTTGATCATGTTGTAGGTATTCGATCGGCACATGAAGTATGGAAAATATTAGAAGCCATCTATGAAGTGTATGCAAATGAAGGGAGCAACTCAAAAGCATCTACTTCACAAATGGATACAACATCAAATCCAACAACATGGGATGAGTCTTCTACAACCTCCCATGATGAAGAAGTTGAACAATGCCTAATAGGCATCGAAGAAGAAAACGAGATAAGTTCTAAACCCTCTACTTCCTATGATAATGATTATAGTGATTTGCAAAATGACTATGATGAACTTCAAAATGAATTCCAAAACTTACTTGTTAAATACAAAAATTTGAAAAAGGAATTCAATGTTTTGAAAAATGATAAGGATAATTTATTTACTTCCTATGAATCACTATCATGTGCTCACACTACCACTCTTGATAAGGTTAGAAACCTTGAAAAAGAAAATAGTACTCTTGTTGAGAATATTAATTGCTTGAAAAATGATTTATCCAAATCAAACTTGAGTACCAATAAAATGTCCAATATTGTTGATATTCATAATTGTGATAAAGGACTTGATCTTAAGCCTAATGTTGTTAATCATATGAAAAAGGATCAAGTCACTATGCATATTGGCCATTATGCTCCTAGAATTATTACATGCTTTTATTGCGGTAAAAAGGGTCATACGGTAAATACTTGTCAGGCTAGAAATAGCTCTAATTATTGTTGGAGACCTAAAAGTCTCAAAACTAATCCCAAAGGACCCAAACACATAAGGGTACCACAAAACAATGTCATATTAGGTACCCAGTGAAATAATGATTGAAGAAAATTTATACCGCCAAGAAGACATCAAATGACCGTTTCATTTGATCAAAGAAGGAGAAACTATTTTCGACAAAGCCAATTTTCAAGAAGAAGATATAATCAAAAATGGGAAGAACACAATCCTTGGAAATGGCAAATACATCATCAACAAGATGATTTTCAAAGAAGAAGAGACTATCAACAAAGGGAAGGTAACAAACCTTGGAAATGGAATAATCAAAGAAGTCATCATCAACAAAGTGAAAGACACAACCCATGGAAACGGCGTAACTGGTAAACCGTATCTCCCCATTTATATGCATTTTATTTTAATTCTATGCATGTTTTTATTTATGTCTATTGCAAAATGAGTTTTCATGCAATTATTTTTTAATTTAGGTCTTTAATATTTTTGTGAGTTTCAAAATATTTAAAAGAAGACCTTGCATGTTATTTCTAAAACTCTTGTGCATTTAATTAGACCTATGTGGTTTATTATCTCTTTTGTACTTGTGTAGCATAAGTTTTTTGATATCTCCTATCACTTGCCTACACTTGTGTCTTTGTGCAAATTTTGTTTAAAAATTGTGTAGGATATTTATATCTCATACTCATTGGCTATTTCGTCAACAAGTTTCTTAAACTACCGAGGTACGTTCACTCGTATTTTTCTTAGAACTAGATATTATGCTTATGCACATATCTTTCAAGATATTTCATTTTAACCCCTTAAGTGCCCGTAAATGATTTTGCAAATATTCTCTTAAAAGGGCAATACTTGTTAAGTCTCGATTTTTTCGAATATATGTTTTCCCGAAACCCATATTTGTTGGACTTGATCCAAGATTATCTTTTTGCAAAGTTTTAAAAACTTTTGGGGTGAAAAATTGAATTTTTGAAAATTCTGGGGAACGAAAAATTACACTGGGACGGTCAAAGCAGGGGCGATCGGTCGCCCTGCACGTCGACCGGTCGCACCCTACCTCGACCGGTCGCCCAGGGCAATTTCTCAACTTATAAACGTTCTGTCTTCAGGTTTTAACAGACGTAGAAAATTTCTTCAAAACCCTTGCGCGTATAAACGTTCCCCTTTTACTCTAGAATCTTCAATTCTTCATCAATCTTTACGATTCTTGCTGCTAATCATCTTATTTTCACAAGACTTTCACATATATGGCACCTCCAAGAAATTCTACCGAACGAAATCCTCAAAAGAGGAGAAGGAGGCAAATGGGAGAATCTTCTTCCAATCCCCAACAAGATGATATTTCACAAGGAGACTATCAAAATCGGCTTACGGAAGAGGAGATTGTCGAATTAAGAGCCGGGGTTTCAAAATCGAGCATTCATTGGGACTCTAGCATTTTTCATGGACATTGGCCGATATTTGCAATCACTTTAACGTGCCAAATGATGGAGTGGTCAATGTGGATTGCGCTCATTGGGATGATAACATTTTCGGTGTTTCACTAGATGATGTGAAAACCTTTTTAGGAGTATATCCCGAAGTGACATACTCGGCAATGCCGCCAAATTATCGGATTATATCTATCATTTGCTCCTATTGTGTTTGTGGAAAGAAAGTAAATCTTCCGAGTAATCTCGAACTCTTTCTCACCTATAAGATTGTTCGAGGAGAAAGAGTAAATTATGGGGCAATCTTTGTGTATTGCTTGTTGGAATCTAGAAAGCTTACCAAGAAAAAATATACCTTGGGTAATTTGATTTGCCGACTCTTATATTTATCGGGATACCCGGAAAATGAAATGAATACCGAAATTCATCACAATGATTTTGATAATGCCAACATTCTACAAATGGTAAGAATGCGACGACATTTACCATGGGTTCCTACCAAAGCCGCTAGGGGACGTGCCCGACATCAACATCAACCTCGGGATGATTTCTTTAATGACAATGAGGTTGAAAATATTGGAAGAGGTGAGTTTGACGAACAAAGAGATGATGTGGGGAATGAAGAGGAAAATGAAGAAGAAAATGTGGGAAATGAACAAGAAATTCGGGAGGAAGAAAATGAGGAAGGAGATGAACACGAGTTGGATGTTGAAGATCTAAATCTCAAAGAGAGAATGGCCAAAGTGGAAAGAGAAACATTTAGAGATGTGGCCTCTCTTAGAAAAGAGCTCCGGGTTGTGAAAAAGGAAAATTCTAGTTTGAAAAAGTCAATCGGCAAATTGAAGAAATTTATCAAAGATCTCATTCCCGGAACTTGCTTCTCTTCGGACGAAGATTGATGTCCCCCCCTTCCCTTACTTTCTAGCATTTTCATTCATGTTGCTTTGTATTCTTATGAACCTTTGTAAAACAGTTTGGTACTAATAAAATTTGCTTGTCTTCTTGAAAGGGTGAAAAATACAAGTTGATAATGACTTGTGGGTGATCATGGTATTGGTGGAGTATTTGATGGTAAAAATACTCTAATTAGCATTGTTTGATAATTGGTATGAAGTACTTGATGGTAAAAGTGCTTCTTTTAATGCTTTGATCATTATGCTTGGTTGGATATGTTGGGACATTTGATATATCATACATGTATTGTTACTTGATGGATGCTCTAATTTTTGGCATTTGTAATGCCTTGATCCTTCTTAGCTTATATTATCTCAATTGGGTTGAACCCTTGAGAATCTACCTTGTTTGAGCCTCTTATTTGATGGACTAATGTTGCATATTTTGCATATGATATTGTTGGTGTTCGATGAAATGTCGCAATGAAAATTTCAACTTCTACATGATTCTCGTGCTTCCTAATGTCTTAAAATCCTTTTGAGATGATGTTTTTGGCTAACAAATGAGCTTATGGAATTCTTATGATATATTTCTCCAATTTTTTTAAGCTTAAATTGCTCAACGGTTGATAAACCGTCCCTTTGGTACACTTTGATGACATTATATGATGTTTCTATCATCCTAACATTCTTTTTGATGATTCCAAAGGGGGAGAAACAGGAAATCGGCTCATTAGCTCAAAGAAGCTAATAAAAGCTGGTTATAAAAGCCATAAGCTATGGCTCATAAAAGCCATAAGTTGTGATTCATTTTTAGTCCAATTATTGCTTGATGGACTTATACAAGTGTTTAATGATGTTTTGTGACAGGGGGAGCTTATAAGCTCTTGAACAAATAGTAAAAGCTAAAGCTTTTAGCTTATAGCTTATGGATAATTGATTTTACATTAGTCTTGATATGCTTGTTGATAGGGGGAGCTTGTGCTTACTATTGAATATATTTACTCCCTACTTGGTTGCTTTTATATATTGGAAATTTCGGTTGCTTCCAAACGGTCAAATGTTTTTTACCGGAAAATCTTTTCTAAAATTGTTCTCCCAATTTGTGTAAAAATTGTTTTGGTTTGTAATCATCAAAAAGGGGGAGATTGTTTGATACATGCTTTTATCTTAAATTTTGATGATTTTATTTTGTCACCAAAACAATGTTTTTAAAGGTTGTCCAAATACTCCTAAATGATTTAAAATGGTTTTAATATTTTCCGGAGTATTTCCTCAAGTTTATTTTCGACAATATTGGACAAACACTTTTAATGATTTTATATCAATGGATTTTTACTTCTAAACAAGGTTCCTAAATATTGTCTAAATACTTCCGATTGGTTCAAAATGTTTTTACTAAATTTTCGGAGTATTTCTTGAGTTTTATTTTCAACAAAAATTGGACAACATTTAAATACTCGTGGTCGGCCAGGGTATCTATAGGGCAACCCGTGCACAAAGATGATTTTGAAACGAGAAAAAGAGACGGATGAAAAATGTCGCAGTCGACCGTCGCCCAAGGGCGTCGGCCGATCCCGGTCGGCCGTCGCCAGGGTCGACCGATACACTGCAAGTTCGTGTCGAAAGCAGAACTTAAGACCTTGCATTTTTGAGTTAGGGGGGACCGGTTGAGGCAGTCGGGTCGACCTGGTCGAAGCCTATGTCGGCCACCTCGCCCGCCTGTTGTAATTTCCAAAGTGTTCTTCAAATCTCTTATTTATGTGCGACCCGTCGCCTGCTTTGACAGCAAAAATATGACCGTTTGACAGCAGATACATTTCCTTAATTTGTGGGATTGATTTCTAACAGCTATATTCTTGATTTTTATTGTATTTTTCTGTAGATTTTCAATCCCCAAGAGGAGCCTATGCTTGATCAATCATCTCCTATAAATAGAGGAAGTTTTGGAGCAACCATTACAACAATTGTGATACAACACAACAAGATACACTTCAAGCGAATACTTGGTCTTTCATTGTTATTATTCTTGTTGTAAATTTGCCTAGCTTATCACTTTCACATCCTTGAGGTCTAGGCTATTCTTGATTACACTTTGCACTCAAATTGTATTATTCATTATTGAGTTGTAATCTTGATTTTTGGTTATCATTCAACACAAGATATCCTTGTGAGTGTTCTTGTGGTAAGAACACACTTGGATGATCTAGGTGATAGGTGTAAGAAGATTGTGGTGATCTTCTTATTGAGGTGTTGAAGAATTTGGTATTCTTCAAGGTTGAAGATTGTGGTAATCTTCACAAGGTGTCGTTGAAGGAAGATTGTGGTGATCTTCAAAGGGAGATTGTGGTAATCTCCAAAGGTGTTGTTGAAGAAGAGTGTGGTGCTGTTCAAGGTGTTGTAAGTTGAATTTGTATTAATTTTGGTAATTAATAAAATTCTTTTTCTTTTTGAAATCCATCCCTGGATATCTGGGGTGGTAGAGGATTAGGCCCTAGGTGGGTTGAACCTCTTTAAATCGACGTGTGTTGTTTACATTCCGCACCTTTATTATTATCTTTGAGCTTTCGGTTCGAAAAAGAGGGCAAAATTGAAAAAGATGAAGATAATCTATTCACCCTCCCCTCTAGATTATCGTAGCCGCTTGGACTTAAAAATAGATTATGTGATGCTTTCTCATAAGTTAAGTCATTGTTGATTGTTAGATCTTATAGTTCACGATGTGTCCTAGATAGTGAACGTATTTCCTTAGCATCGAGACGTGAAAAATATTATGAACACTTGACTGATTCGTTGATAATGCTAGCTGATAAGTTAAATCTCTAACTCATGTAAAGATTTCAAATGGTCCGTTATATATCTTCTTCAACTTTTTCTTTTTCCAAATCAAATAACATTTTGATAGGAGCTATTTTCAAGAATGTTTTTCTCTCATTCATCAAGATGTATGTATTTTCTACTTCTGTTAACATACGACTTTGATCTATCTTGAGCTATTTTAATTCAATCTCACAATAACTTAAATGACGTTATGTAACACAAAATTGTAACATTTTTTACATAAAGCACATTACGTAACACACATTTGTAGCATTTTCACATTATAAAATTTGTGTAACACTTTTGTAGCACTTCATAAATATGTAACATTTCTTTGTAACAATTTCAAATAAGTATCACTTTTTTTTTTGTTATTGTTTTGGTAACACAGGTAACACTATATTTAATTAATTGCAACACTTTTTTTGACACAAAATTACCTTGCTTTAATTAAATAATGCGAACGATTTATATAGTTAATTGATATTGCAAAATTAGGTAAAGACAAAAGCAATATTTTTTCTTAATTTTTATTTTTTTAATGTTTTAGTAATATTAATCTACAAAACTTAATAAATGCCAATTTTGATAGATCTTACCCTTTATTTTTTCTCGTTATTGTATACAAGATTCTTGTTAGTTTACTTGTACCATTAACATAATTTCATATTTCATAAATAAAATATATTGATTATTTATTTGTTAAGTTTTAACTTATTGCTATTAATTCTATTATATGGAGTATATATATATATATAAGTGACACATAATCAATTGCTAAATGTTATATGACATTACAAGAAACTTATAGAATATCCCAGATTTTATCGATGGAAACCATTTGTAGGTATTACCGAAGGTTTTTATTTTTCATTTATTTTTTTTAAAAACAATTACCAATGTAATTAATTTTGTTGTAATATCCACAAAAAAATCCCTAGGTAAATTTCTTATCCTTATTTTATATTTTTAATATTACCGATGGAAACTAATTTGCCAGCAACCTTTTCTAAAAAAACAAATACCAACGAAAATTGGTGTCATCGGTAATTACTTATAAATTTTTTCCGTCGGTAAATTATTATTTTTATTTCTATACTTTTCT
Source organism: Rehmannia glutinosa (assembly GCA_016081115.2). Classification (NCBI taxonomy): domain Eukaryota; kingdom Viridiplantae; phylum Streptophyta; class Magnoliopsida; order Lamiales; family Orobanchaceae; genus Rehmannia; species Rehmannia glutinosa. Next base: position 108,537 of record JABTTQ020003395.1, on the reverse strand, counting down.
TTACCAATGGAAAGTAAATTCGTTGATAAATCTATATGATATTGTTTATTATTTTTATTATATTATTTAATATATAATATAATTTCTAATATAAATGATATATGATATAAATTTATATTTATAGTCCATAACAGAATTTTAATATATATAGTACATAATATAATTTTTAATATATATAAGTATATATATGTGTGTATATATAAAAATTAAAACAAAAGATGTAATAAGAATCAACTTAGTCCAGTGGCACATTGCCATTTTCAAACAGCATAGGTCTCGGGTTCGTAGATTCTTGGGAGCAAAAAATCTCTTGTTAAATGACATGAAAAATGCTATGAAAAAGTGTTACATTTTGCCAAAAAAAGTTGTTATGTTTTGACAAAAAAGTGCTATAGTAGACTCCTTTGTAATATTTTATAATTATTTTTTTAAAATGTTACAATAGATGAATATTTAATGTAAAAAGTGTCACTAAAGCTATTAAAAGTGATACTATAGACTATAGGTAGAATGAGCAAGTGTATCACCATAAAAAGTGCTACCTATTGTCTACAGTAATATATATTATGGCTATTATGTAACATTTTTTGGGTGCCACCTTATGTCACTTATGTTGTAGTGTCTTGTATAATAGTTGTCTTCTATACAGTTTGCTGAATCAATTCAAGCCCCAAAATTTTCTTTCACCAACTTAACTCCAGTATAAAGGTTATCTTTACCAATTTGTAGGTTTAGTTTAAAAGGCATGATGCTTCGTTAATGGTGGTTGTGGTGAATGAGGAAGACGACGAGGGTTTTTCGTCGCTTAATATCCATTTACTTAACTCGATATCGAGCTATGTAACTGTATATCGAGTTATATAATTAGAATCGAGTTGTGCTTAAGATCTGGTTCGAGTTGCATATTGAGTTAAATGTAAATGGATATCCAGTCACACAACTCGATATCGAGTTACATAACTCGGCATCAGTGGCAGATCTAGGAATTAGTAGTAGGATAGGCTAAGAAGTAAAAACTTATTAAGAAAATTGTATGTCATATATATATATATATATATATATATATATATATATATAGAGAGAGAGAGAGAGAGAGCAAAAATTATATATAACAAATTATTAAAAAACTACATTATTTTTCAATAAAGAGTATAAACTACTTCGTATGAGAAAAATACAGTGGTATTTTTATATTAGTAGTCACATAGATATTATATTCTTAATATTATTTATTTTCTTGTCTCAAAATAACAAGAAGCCAATAACTATCTTTAAAAGAGTTAAAAAAAATAGATAACCTTTTAATTTCATTTGTGATGATGACACTTAGGGTGACAAATAGTTCGTGTCGTCCGGAGAAATAACAACTTGACAAGATATGCTTAAGTCCGAACAGAACAAAATAATCTTACGACACGCTAAAACACGAGAAACATGGTACAACATGATAGACACAATAAGCCAAAATTGTTAAATTGATTTAGTTTTAACCGTTAGCCATTAACCAATAAAACATATAATTTCCAAAAATATATTTGATATCTTGATACATGTTCTAATAAATTACCAATACAAATAATTAAGTATAATTTAAAAGTAATGACATGATAAGTGTACAAACGATAAATAAATATCACAAAGGTAGTCCAAAAATTATAAATATATTAAATATAGTATCAATCGCATTATAACACAAAAGTTTTACGGCATTCGGTCTTGATTTTTAATTTGAGTTTAGATTTTGGGTGGACTTGGGTTTTGCATTAACTTTTGGGTGGGCTAATTTTAAATATTATAGAAATTATAATAGTAAAATAGAAATTTTAAAAAGTTGCATTGGGCTTGAGCCCAGTACTGGCCTTTAGTAGCTCCGCCTCTGTCCGGCATCAAGTTATATGACTGGATATCCAGTTACATTAGTTTATGCCCAGACTTCAAACAAACTGTCTCCTGTGTATCCACCTATCTGTAACAGATTATTTTATTCATTTTTGGTAGTTTGGGAATGGAGATGAGGCACAACGCAAAATTGGAAGGGAAAGCCTAATGCGCAGACAAAGTTTCGGCTAATATCCAACATATTGAATGAGTTGACTACCACTGTAATATTATAGTTCAGTTAGTATGGACTGCCCACAACAAATGGAAATGACAAAAGATATTTGTGGTACATGACAAACCATTCAGAATAATCTCTTCTCATCTCATACACATCAATCTCTGACTAATAGATATTAATATAATGCGAGTGATCATACAACTCCCCAAAATAAGAATATAATCTCTTATGAAATTCATACAATCTGGGGTAGGGGTCGTTGGAAACTTTAGGCATCTCATCATCGGGATTGAAATAAATAGAATTTCAAATATTATAAGTAAGGTTGATCCAATAGATGTATCAATACCAGTATACATTCATATATATATATATATATATAGGAGTAGATCATGTGAGACCACTCTCATAGGTGAGACCGTAGGGACAAATCTACACCATGAAAAAAAATAAATGCCCAAGATACACCTAATAAATGCAGCAATTGATCACGTGTATGGGCAAAATAGGAATAGAGAAATATATCAAAAATAACCGTCCTCATTTTCCTCCTACAAATTATGAGCGTGATCTGCTATTGATCACATTCCTTCAATCACGCGGTCAACCATCCTCTCTCCTCCTTCAACATACTGCATAATTTATACCATACATACTGCATATTTATGTCCTGCATATATAGTGTTCCAATTTTCCATATTTAGTATGAACAAAGTGTATTGCATTAGATTTTAATAGTGTGCTTATTTAGAATAGGAATATTGCATATATATTTTTGTTATCGTGTATACTTATAACAAAACAAGAAATATTGAAATGCATTAGGCATTGGTCCTTATGATTTATACCATGTATACTGCATATATATTTTCTGTATATATAGTGTTCCAAATTTGCATATTTAGTATGAACAAAGTGTATTATATTAAAATTTTAATAATGTGCTTATTTAGAATATGAATATTGTATAGATAGGATTGTTATTGTGTATACTTAGAATAAAACAAGAAAATATTCAAATGCATTAGGTATTGGTCCTTATAATTTATACCATGCATACTACATATTTATGTTCTGCATATATAGTGTTCCAAATTTGCATATTTAGTATGGACAAAGTGTATAACATTAAAGCTTTAATACCGTGGTTATTTAGAATAGGAATATTGTACATATAGTTTTCTTATTGTGTATACTTAGAAGAAATTAAGTAAAATATTAAAATACATTAGGCGTTGGTCCTTATAATTTATACCATGCATACTGCATATTTATGTTCTGCATATATATTGTTCCAAATTTGTATATTTCGTATGAACAATGTGTATTATATTAACTCTTAATACTGTGTATATTTAGAATAGAAATATTGCATATATAGTTTTGTATTGTCTATACTTAGATTTGAACAGAGACATGAAATGAATTGAGAGAGAAAACTGAATAGACATGTGTTCTGAAAATGTAACTGATACCTTAAATCGCGGGAGAGAGAGATATGGTAAGTTTTTTTACCAATAATTGTTAAGGATATTAATTTCGAAAATACCAAATTACCCTTAATCATCCCTACAAATCCGGTGTCTGCTAAAAATAAGAGGAAAAATCTGGACCGTTATTCGTTTGGATCCAATGACCAAGATATGTCCCTACGGTCTCACCTAAAGGGCTTGGTCTCATTTGAACAAATCCATATATATATACCTATATTATTTAATATGCTATTTCAGTTAATTAGAGATGACAAAATGCCTCGACCCTGACTGGAGACCCGCTCTAGCCCCAAACTCGGTGGAAAATCCCAACCTTGATTATGCCAATGGAGTAGGGATGGATTTAGGTCACCCCGCCCCACTCCACTCTGGCAAGTATTATAAATGCGATTCCTAGAAAATTAGAAATGTATTATTTAATTTAAAAAGTATAAAACCAGTGAGTCAAATTTGCAGAAATTAAAAGTTGATTTATTTAAAGATAGTATAATTCCAGCTATCAAATTAAATGATCTTAATTATTAACTACCAAAAATAACTAAATTGTAGTAATGCACATTCTATTTTTTTTCCCTTTAATTAAAGAGTATCCAAGTTCATTTTTACCAAGTGCAAATGGGGTCGCGGGAGACGGTTTTGAAAACAGATTTGTTATTTTATATATAGATATAGATAGATGTTTAATATTGAATTTTAGATAATTCAAACATTTATGTATTCAGTTTCAATATTTTATTTGCTATATTAATTTTATACATTGTATGGAACGCTTTTATAAAATTCTACATTAAAAATACATAAAATTATTCGCCATGACATCATGAAATGATATAGAAAATTGATTGCGAGTTTATACATTGTAGTAAGAACTTAAATTTATGAAATACAACATGTTCACTTGGTTTTATACCATTGATTTGGGCTTCCGAGACTAGAGTTTTGTATTGTCTTTGAGAATTTTGAGTCGTTTTTGTTATATCTCATAGGTTAGGCATTAATTTCCATTATTTCGAGTCATTTGAGTGGTCAAGCCATGTTTAAAGCCAATTATATTCAGTCTAGAGTCATTGTAATGAGTCGTGTGTCAAAAGAAGCAAGGATGATCAAACAACGAGAGATTGATTTGAAGAAACGCCCAAACGCGTATGAAATTTTCATCACTGGCAGGGCTACAACTTTGATGAAGGGCATAAAGGCAAATTCGGACATTTTCTTGGGGCGCGGCAGCGCCCGGTACAGAAATTGTGCAGTGGCATTTTACGTTTGGGCGCTGCAGAGTGGTAATACCTTTTTCAGTTTGTGATCCTACTTTCTTCGGGTTTTTTTTTTGTTTTCAGTTGTTAAAAAAAATGCTGAGTCTATATATTTTCCTTGAGTTGAGTCGATTCGAGTCGTTTGTTGAACTGTAGAACTGCATGACTAAGTGAATTTGTTGAATATGAGTTAAATGGTCAAAAGAACATGTGTTTGAGTGGTGATCTATGCTTCGTTCCATTAATTCCATCTACATGCATAATTCGGTTTGATTTATTTGAAAATGATTTATGAAGTTGAGTGTTTCTTGTATGATCCCACCGGATTCTAGAACTTGTCTGATCGCTAGTTGAGGTGAAATCCTAGGTGAATTAACATTATGGAAATGATTTAGGCCATCTTTGAACAAGCTAGAACAAAAAATGCCTACCTTTATATTATATATTTTCACTAGTGTCCCTTTGAGCCTGTTAAACCCGTTTTTGGCAACCAATCTTATACCTTGAGCATATATGTGAAAATCCTAATTACCCATCACTCATACACACAAAATGTTGAAGGTTGAGGAGGGTATGATAAGTAGGGTATGCATTCACTTGCATGAAGTTGCCGACAAAAAGAAAATATGAAACCTCATGTGTAAAAATATACAAAAGAATAAGTTTGGGGGTTTCGAAAAATAAAATAAAATCAGTGAGTATAGGCTCATAAAAGGAGAACAACGGATAATTAAAAAAAAATGAAGGTAGCTATTTTGTTTGGCGAATTGAAGAAATTGACAATTGTGTGTTTAGGTGATTTGAACCATTTAATCCTATATTTTCCGATCATATCCTAAGCCCACATTAAAAGTTTTGAAAGCCCTATTGATCCTTGTGTTACATTAGCCTATATTAGTGGAGATTAGTGTGAATGATAAGCTTATGGAGTCCGGTAAGCATTTCTTCTGGATATTCAAAAAGTGGATTATTTTGACAACACTTGATTGCATGAATCTATTTGAATAAGGTAAACGGAGTTGGCATGTACATTCCACACTTTTGATCACAATGTTAAAAGGCATGTTTGATTGGTAGTGAAACGAGTATTGAGACAAACGATTTTAGTTGTGAAGTTTTGCAGTTAGTCGGGTCGAATAAGTTTTCTATATTTTTGTGTCTTGTATATTTCATATTCTTCAAGAGTCTGTAATTGCTTGAGGACAAGCAATATTCTAAGTTTGGGGTAATTGTTCACTTGGTTTTATACCATTGATTTAGGCTTCCGAGACTAGAGTTTTGTATTGTTTTTTAGTATTTTGAGTCGTTTTTGTTATATCTCATAGGTTAGGCATTAATTTTCATTATTTCGAGTCATTTGAGTGGTCAAGCCATGTTTAAAGCCAATTATATTGAGTCTAGAGTCCTTGTAATGAGTCGTGTGTCAAACGAAGCAAGGATGATCAAACAACGAGAGATAGATTTGAAGAAATGCCCAAACGCGTATGAAATTTTCATCACTGGCAGGGTTTCATATTTTGTCCATAACTCTCTCTACAAATCTGATATTGAGCTGATTCAAGTGGTTGTGGAAAGCTAAGAGATCGGGCTACAACTTTGATGAAGGGCGTAAAGGCAAATTCGGACATTTTCTTGGGGCGCTGCAGCGCCCGGTACAGAAATCGTGCAGTGGCATTTCACGTTTGGGCGCTGCAGAGTTGTAATACCTCTTTCAGTTTGTGATCCTACTTTCTACGTGTTTTTTTAATTTTTAGTTGTTAAAAAAAATGTTGAGTCTCTATATATTTGCCTTGAGTTGAGTCGAGTCGAGTCGTTTGTTGAACTGTAGAACTGCATGACTAAGTGAAGTTGTCGAATATGAGTTAAATGGTTAAAAGAACATGTGTTTGAGCGGTAATCTATGCTTCGTTCCATTAATTCCATCTACATGCAAAATTCGGTTTGATTTATTTGAAAATGATTTATGAAGTTGAGTGTTTCTTGTATGATCCCACCAAATTCTAGAACTTGTCTGATCGCTAGTTGAGGCGAAATCCTCGGTGAATTAACATTAAGGAAATGATTTAGGCCATCTTTGAACAAGCTAGAACAAAAAATGCCTACCTTTATATTATATATTTTCACTAGTGTCCCTTTGAGCCTGTTAAACCCGTTTTTGGCAACCAATCTCATACCTTGAGCCTATATCTGAAAATCCTAATTACCCATCACTAATACACACAAAATGTTGAAGGTTGAGGAGGGTATGATAAGTAGGGTATGCATTCACTTGCATGAAGTTGCCGAGAAAAAGAAAATATGAAACCTCATTTGTAAAAATATACAAAAGAATAAGTTTGGGGGTTTTGAAAAATAAAATAAAATCAGTGAGTATAGGCTCATAAAAGGAGAACAACGGAGAATTAAAAAAAAATGAAGGTAGCTATTTTGTTTGGCGAGTTGAAGAAATTGACAATTGTGTGTTTAGGTGATTTGAACCATTTAATCCTATATTTTCCGATCATATCCCAAGCCCACATTACAAGCTTTGAAAGCCCTATTGATCCTGGTGTTACATTGCTTTATATTAGTGGAGAATAGTGTGAATGACAAGCTTATGGAGTCCGGTAAGCATTTCATCTGGATATTCAAAAAGTGCATTATTTTGACAACACTTGATTGCATGAATCTATTTGAATAAGGTAAACGGAGTTTGCATGTACATTCCACACTTTTGATTACAATGTTAAAACGCATGTTTGATTGGTAGTGAAACGAGTATTGAGATAAACGATTTTAGTTGTGAAGTTTTGCAGTTAGTCGGGTCGAATAAGTTTTCTATATTTTTGTGTTTTGTATATTTCATATTCTTCAAGAGTCTGTAATTGCTTGAGGACAAGCAATATTCAAAGTTTGGGGGTATTTGTTCACTTGGTTTTATACCATTGATTTAGGCTTCCGAGACTAGAGTTTTGTATTGTTTTTGAGTATTTTGAGTCATTTTTGTTATATCTCATAGTTTAGGCATTAATTTCCATTATTTCGAGTCATTTGAGTGGTCAAGCCATGTTTAAAGCCAATTATATTGAGTCTAGAGTCATTTTAATGAGTCGTGTGTCAAAATAAGCAAGGATGATCAAACAACGAGAGATTGATTTGAAAAAATGCCCAAACGCGTATGAAATTTTCATCACTGGCAGGGTTTCGTATTTTGTCCATTACTCTCTCTAAAAAAATTGATATTGAGCTGATTCAAGTGGCTGTGGAAAGCTAAGAAATAGGGCTACAACTTTGATGAAGGGCGTAAAGGCAAATTCGGACATTTTCTTGGAAGCAGTGCCCCGTCTGTCGTGCGGTGGCATTTCACGTTTGGGCGCTGCAGAGTTGTAATACCTCTTTCAGTTTGTGATCCTACTTTCTACGTGTTTTTTTAATTTTCAGTTGTTCAAAAAAATGTTGAGTCTCTATATATTTGCCTTGAGTTGAGTCGAGTCGAGTCGTTTGTTGAACTGTAGAACTGCATGACTAAGTGAAGTTGTCGAATATGAGTTAAATGGTTAAAAGAACATGTGTTTGAGCGGTAATCTATGCTTCGTTCCATTAATTCCATCTACATGCATAATTCGGTTTGATTTATTTGAAAATGATTTATGAAGTTGAGTGTTTCTTGTATGATCCCACCAAATTCTAGAACTTGTCGATCGCTAGTTGAGGCGAAATCCTCGGTGAATTAACATTAAGGAAATGATTTAGGCCATCTTTGAACAAGCTAGAACAAAAATGCCTACCTTTATATTATATATTTTCACTAGTGTCCCTTTGAGCCTATTAAACCCGTTTTTGGCAACCAATCTCATACCTTGAGCCTATATCTGAAAATCCTAATTACCCATCACTAATACACACAAAATGTTGAAGGTTGAGGAGGGTATGATAAGTAGGGTATGCATTCACTTGCATGAAGTTGCCGAGAAAAAGAAAATATGAAACCTCATTTGTAAAAATATACAAAAGAATAAGTTTGGGGTTTCAAAAATAAAATAAAATCAGTGAGTATAGGCTCATAAAAGGAGAACAACGGAGAATTAAAAAAAATGAAGGTAGCTATTTTGTTTGGCGAGTTGAAGAAATTGACAATTGTGTGTTTAGGTGATTTGAACCATTTAATCCTATATTTTCCGATCATATCCCAAGCCCACATTACAAGCTTTGAAAGCCCTATTGATCCTTGTGTTACATTAGCCTATATTAGTGGAGAATAGTGTGAATGACAAGCTTATGGAGTCCGGTAAGCATTTCATCTGGATATTCAAAAAGTGGATTATTTTGACAACACTTGATTGCATGAATCTATTTGAATAAGGTAAACGGAGTTTGCATGTACATTCCACACTTTTGATTACAATGTTAAAACGCATGTTTGATTGGTAGTGAAACGAGTATTGAGATAATCGATTTTAGTTGTGAAGTTTTGTAGTTAGTCGGGTCGAATAAGTTTTCTATATTTTTGTGTTTTGTATATTTCATATTCTTCAAGAGTCTGTAATTGCTTGAGGACAAGCAATATTCAAAGTTTGGGGGTATTTGTTCACTTGGTTTTATACCATTGATTTAGGCTTCCGAGACTAGAGTTTTGTATTGTTTTTGAGTATTTTGAGTCATTTTTGTTATATCTCATAGGTCAGGCATTAATTTCCATTATTTCGAGTCATTTGAGTGGTCAAGCCATGTTTAAAGCCAATTATATTGAGTCTAGAGTCATTTTAATGAGTCGTGTGTCAAAATAAGCAAGGATGATCAAACAACGAGAGATTGATTTGAAAAAATGCCCAAACGCGTATGAAATTTTCATCACTGGCAGGGTTTCGTATTTTGTCCATTACTCTCTCTAAAAAATTGATATTGAGCTGATTCAAGTGGCTGTGGAAAGCTAAGAGTTCGGGCTACAACTTTGATGAAGGGCGTAAAGGCAAATTCGGACATTTTCTTGGGCGGCTGCGGCCGTCAAATGGTGTGCGGTGGCATTTTACGTTTGGGCGCGCAGAGTTGTAATACCTCTTTCGATTTGTGATCCTACTTTCTACGTGATTTTTTTATTTTCGGTTGTTAAAAAAAATGTTGAGTCTCTATATATTTGCCTTGAGTTGAGTCGAGTCGAGTCGTTTGTTGAACTCGTAGAACTCGCATGACTAAGTGAAGTTGTCGAATATGAGTTAAATGGTTAAAAGAACATGTGTTTGAGCGGTAATCTATGCTTCGTTCCATTAATTCCATCTACATGCATAATTCGGTTTGATTTATTTGAAAATGATTTATGAAGTTGAGTGTTTCTTGTATGATCCCACCAAATTCTAGAACTTGTCTGATCGCTAGTTGAGGTGAAATCCTCGGTGAATTAACATTAAGGAAATGATTTAGGCCATCTTTGAACAAGCTAGAACAAAAAATGCCTACCTTTATATTATATATTTTCACTAGTGTCCCTTTGAGCCTGTTAAACCCGTTTTTGGCAACCAATCTCATACCTTGAGCCTATATGTGAAAATCCTAATTACCCATCACTAATACACACAAAATGTTGAAGGTTGAGGAGGGTATGATAGGTAGGGTATGCATTCACTTGCATGAAGTTGCCGAGAAAAAGAAAATATGAAACCTCATTTGTAAAAATATACAAAAGAATAAGTTTGGGGGTTTCGAAAAATAAAATAAAATCAGTGAGTATAGGCTCATAAAAGGAGAACAACGGAGAATTAAAAAAAATGAAGGTAGCTATTTTGTTTGGCGAGTTGAAGAAATTGACAATTGTGTGTTTAGGTGATTTGAACCATTTAATCCTATATTTTCCGATCATATCCCAAGCCCACATTACAAGCTTTGAAAGCCCTATTGATCCTTGTGTTACATTAGCTTTATATTAGTGGAGAATAGTGTGAATGACAAGCTTATGGAGTCCGGTAAGCATTTCATCTGGATATTCAAAAAGTGGATTATTTTGACAACACTTGATTGCATGAATCTATTTGAATAAGGTAAACGGAGTTGGCATGTACATTCCACACTTTTGATTACAATGTTAAAACGCATGTTTGATTGGTAGTGAAAGCGAGTATTGAGATAAACGATTTTAGTTGTGAAGTTTTGCGATTAGTCGGGTCGAATAAGTTTTCTATATTTTTGTGTCTTGTATATTTCATATTCTTCAATAGTCTGTAATTGCTTGAGGACAAGCAATATTCAAAGTTTGGGGGTATTTGTTCACTTGGTTTTATACCATTGATTTAGGCTTCGAGACTAGAGTTTTGTATTGTTTTTGAGTATTTTGAGTCATTTTTGTTATATCTCATAGGTTAGGCATTAATTTCCATTATTTCGAGTCATTTGAGTGGTCAAGCCATGTTTAAAGCCAATTATATTGAGTCTAGAGTCATTTTAATGAGTCGTGTGTCAAAATAAGCAAGGATGATCAAACAACGAGAGATTGATTTGAAAAAATGCCCAAACGCGTATGAAATTTTCATCTTTGGCGGGGTTTCGTATTTTGTCCATAACTCTCTAAAAAATTGATATTGAGCTGATTCAAGTGTCTGTGGAAAGCTAAGAGTTCGGGCTACAACTTTGATGATGGGCGTAAAGGCAAATTCGGACATTTTCTTGGGGCGCTGCAGCGCCCGGTCCAGAAATTGTGCAGTGGCATTTTACGTTTGGGCGCTGCAGAGTTGTAATACCTCTTTCAGTTTGTGATCCTACTTTGTACGTGTTTTTTTTATTTTCAGTTGTTAAAAAAAATGTTGAGTCTCTATATATTTGCCTTGAGTTGAGTCGAGTTGAGTCGTTTGTTGAACTGTAGAACTGCATGACTAAGTGAAGTTGTAGAATATGATTTAAATGGTTAAAAGAACATGTGTTTGAGCGGTAATCTATGCTTCGTTCCATTAATTCCATCTACATGCATAATTCGGTTTGATTTATTTGAAAATGATTTATGAAGTTGAGTGTTTCTTGTATGATCCCACCAAATTCTAGAACTTGTCTGATCGCTAGTTGAGGCGAAATCCTCGGTGAATTAACATTAAGGAAATGATTTAGGCCATCTTTGAACAAGCTAGAACAAAAAATGCCTACCTTTATATTATATATTTTCACTAGTGTCCCTTTGAGCACATTAAACCCGTTTTTGGCAACCAATCTCATACCTTGAGCCTATATGTGAAAATCCTAATTACCCATCACTAATACACACAAAATGTTGAAGGTTGAGGAGGGTATGATAGGTAGGGTATGCATTTACTTGCATGAAGTTGCCGAGAAAAAGAAAATATGAAACCTCATTTGTAAAAATATACAAAAGAATAAGTTTGGGGTTTCAAAAATAAAATAAAATCGGTGAGTATAGGCTCATAAAAGGAGAACAACGGAGAATTAAAAAAATAAAGGTAGCTATTTTGTTTGGCGAGTTGAAGAAATTGACAATTGCGTGTTTAGGTGATTTGAACCATTTAATCCTATATTTTCCGATCATATCCCAAGCCCACATTACAAGCTTTGAAAGCCCTATTGATCCTTGTGTTACATTAGCCTATATTAGTGGAGAATAGTGTGAATGACAAGCTTATGGAGTCCGGTAAGCATTTCATCTGGATATTCAAAAAGTGGATTATTTTGACAACACTTGATTGCATGAATCTATTTGAATAAGGTAAACGGAGTTGGCATGTACATTCCACACTTTTGATTACAATGTTAAAACACATGTTTGATTGGTAGTGAAACGAGTATTGAGATAAACGATTTTAGTTGTGAAGTTTTGCAGTTAGTCGGGTCGAATAAGTTTTCTATATTTTTGTGTCTTGTATATTTCATATTCTTCAATAGTCTGTAATTGCTTGAGGACAAGCAATATTCAAAGTTTGGGGGTATTTGTTCACTTGGTTTTATACCATTGATTTAGGCTTCCGAGACTAGAGTTTTGTATTGTTTTTGAGTATTTTGAGTCATTTTTGTTATATCTCATAGGTTAGGCATTAATTTCCATTATTTCGAGTCATTTGAGTGGTCAAGCCATGTTTAAATCCAATTATATTGAGTCTAGAGTCATTTTAATGAGTCGTGTGTCAAAATAAGCAAGGATGATCAAACAACGAGAGATTGATTTGAAAAAATGCCCAAACGCGTATGAAATTTTCATCTTTGGCAGGGTTTCGTATTTTGTCCATAACTCTCTCTAAAAAATTGATATTGAGCTGATTCAAGTGTCTGTGGAAAGCTAAGAGTTCGGGCTACAACTTTGATGATGGGCGTAAAGGCAAATTCGGACATTTTCTTGGGGCGCTGCAGCGCCCGGTACAGAAATTGTGCAGTGGCATTTTACGTTTGGGCGCTGCAGAGTTGTAATACCTCTTTCAGTTTGTGATCCTACTTTGTACGTGTTTTTTTTATTTTCAGTTGTTAAAAAAAATGTTGAGTCTCTATATATTTGCCTTGAGTTGAGTCGAGTTGAGTCGTTTGTTGAACTGTAGAACTGCATGACTAAGTGAAGTTGTAGAATATGATTTAAATGGTTAAAAGAACATGTGTTTGAGCGGTAATCTATGCTTCGTTCCATTAATTCCATCTACATGCATAATTCGGTTTGATTTATTTGAAAATGATTTATGAAGTTGAGTGTTTCTTGTATGATCCCACCAAATTCTAGAACTTGTCTGATCGCTAGTTGAGGCGAAATCCTCGGTGAATTAACATTAAGGAAATGATTTAGGCCATCTTTGAACAAGCTAGAACAAAAAATGCCTACCTTTATATTATATATTTTCACTAGTGTCCCTTTGAGCCTGTTAAACCCGTTTTTGGCAACCAATCTCATACCTTGAGCCTATATGTGAAAATCCTAATTACCCATCACTAATACACACAAAATGTTGAAGGTTGAGGAGGGTATGATAGGTAGGGTATGCATTTACTTGCATGAAGTTGCCGAGAAAAAGAAAATATGAAACCTCATTTGTAAAAATATACAAAAGAATAAGTTTGGGGGTTTCGAAAAATAAAATAAAATCAGTGAGTATAGGCTCATAAAAGGAGAACAACGGAGAATTAAAAAAAATAAAGGTAGCTATTTTGTTTGGCGAGTTGAAGAAATTGACAATTGCGTGTTTAGGTGATTTGAACCATTTAATCCTATATTTTCCGATCATATCCCAAGCCCACATTACAAGCTTTGAAAGCCCTATTGATCCTTGTGTTACATTAGCCTATATTAGTGGAGAATAGTGTGAATGACAAGCTTATGGAGTCCGGTAAGCATTTCATCTGGATATTCAAAAGGTGGATTATTTTGACAACACTTGATTGCATGAATCTATTTGAATAAGGTAAACGGAGTTGGCATGTACATTCCACACTTTTGATTACAATGTTAAAACACATGTTTGATTGGTAGTGAAACGAGTATTGAGATAAACGATTTTAGTTGTGAAGTTTTGCAGTTAGTCGGGTCGAATAAGTTTTCTATATTTTTGTGTCTTGTATATTTCATATTCTTCAAGAGTCTGTAATTGCTTGAGGACAAGCATTATTCTAAGTTTGGGGGTATTTGTTCACTTGGTTTTATACCATTGATTTAGGCTTTCGAGACTAGAGTTTTGTATTGTTTTTGAGTATTTTGAGTCATTTTTGTTATATCTCATAGGTTAGGCATTAATTTCCATTATTTCGAGTCATTTGAGTGGTCAAGCCATGTTTAAAGCCAATTATATTGAGTCTAGAGTCATTTTAATGAGTCGTGTGTCAAAATAAGCAAGGATGATCAAACAACGAGAGATAGATTTGAAGAAATGCCCAAACGCGTATGAAATTTTCATCACTGGCAGGGTTTCATATTTTGTCCATAACTCTCTCTACAAATCTGATATTGAGCTGATTCAAGTGGTTGTGGAAAGCTAAGAGATCGGGCTACAACTTTGATGAAGGGCGTAAAGGCAAATTCGGACATTTTCTTGGGGCGCTGCAGCGCCCGGTACAGAAATTGTGCAGTGGCATTTCACGTTTGGGCGCTGCAGAGTTGTAATACCTCTTTCAGTTTGTGATCCTACTTTCTACGTGTTTTTTTAATTTTTAGTTGTTAAAAAAAATGTTGAGTCTCTATATATTTGCCTTGAGTTGAGTCGAGTCGAGTCGTTTGTTGAACTGTAGAACTGCATGACTAAGTGAAGTTGTCGAATATGAGTTAAATGATTAAAAGAACATGTGTTTGAGCGGTAATCTATGCTTCGTTCCATTAATTCCATCTACATGCATAATTCGGTTTGATTTATTTGAAAATGATTTATGAAGTTGAGTGTTTCTTGTATGATCCCACCAAATTCTAGAACTTGTCTGATCACTAGTTGAGGCGAAATCCTCGGTGAATTAACATTAAGGAAATGATTTAGGCCATCTTTGAACAAGCTAGAACAAAAAATGCCTACCTTTATATTATATATTTTCACTAGTGTCCCTTTGAGCCTGTTAAACCCGTTTTTGGCAACCAATCTCATACCTTGAGCCTATATGTGAAAATCCTAATTACCCATCACTCATACACACAAAATGTTGAAGGTTGAGAGGGTATGATAAGTAGGGTATGCATTCACTTGCATGAAGTTGCCGAGAAAAAGAAAATATGAAACCTCATTTGTAAAAATATACAAAAGAATAAGTTTGGGGGTTTCGAAAAATAAAATAAAATCAGTGAGTATAGGCTCATAAAAGGAGAACAACGGAGAATTAAAAAAAATGAAGGTAGCTATTTTGTTTGGCGAGTTGAAGAAATTGACAATTGTGTGTTTAGGTGATTTGAACCATTTAATCCTATATTTTCCGATCATATCCCAAGCCCACATTACAAGCTTTGAAAGCCCTATTGATCCTTGTGTTACATTAGCCTATATTAGTGGAGAATAGTGTGAATGACAAGCTTATGGAGTCCGGTAAGCATTTCATCTGGATATTCAAAAAGTGGATTATTTTGACAACACTTGATTGCATGAATCTATTTGAATAAGGTAAACGGAGTTGGCATGTACATTCAACACTTTTGATTACAATGTTAAAACACATGTTTGATTGGTAGTGAAACGAGTATTGAGACAAACGATTTTAGTTGTGAAGTTTTGCGATTAGTCGGGTCCGAATAAGTTTTCCATATTTTTGTGTCCTGTATATTTCATATTCTTCAAGAGTCTGTAATTGATTGAGGACAAGCAATATTCTAAGTTTGGGGGTATTTGTTCACTTGGTTTTATACCATTGATTTAGGCTTCCGAGACTAGAGTTTTGTATTGTTTTTGAGTATTTTGAGACATTTTTGTTATATCTCATAGGTTAGGCATTAATTTCCATTATTTCGAGTCATTTGAGTGGTCAAGCCATGTTTAAAGCCAATTATATTGAGTCTAGAGTCATTTTAATGAGTCGTGTGTCAAAAGAAGCAAGGATGATCAAACAACGAGAGATTGATTTGAAAAAATGCCCAAACGCTATGAAATTTTCATCATTGGCAGGGTTTCGTATTTTGTCCATAACTCTCTCTAAAAAATTGATATTGAGCTGATTCAAGTTCTTTGTGGAAAGCTAAGAGATCGGGCTACAACTTTGATGAAGGCGTAAAGGCAAATTCGGACATTTTCTTGGCGCTGCAGTAAGATAGAAATTGTGCGGTGGCATTTTACGTTTGGGCGCTGCAGAGTTGTAATACCTCTTTCAGTTTGTGATCCTACTTTCTACGTGTTTTTTTTTTATTTTCAGTTGTTAAAAAAAATGCTGAGTCTCTATATATTTGCCTTGAGTTGAGTCGAGTCGAGTCGTTTGTTAAACTGTAGAACTGCATGACTAAGTGAAGTTGTCGAATATGAGTTAAATGGTTAAAAGAACATGTGTTTGAGCGGTAATCTATGCTTCGTTCCATTAATTCCATCTACATGCATAATTCGGTTTGATTTATTTGAAAATGATTTATGAAGTTGAGTGTTTCTTGTATGATCCCACCAAATTCTAGAACTTGTCTGATCACTAGTTGAGGCGAAATCCTCGGTGAATTAACATTAAGGAAATGATTTAGGCCATCTTTGAACAAGCTAGAACAAAAAATGCCTACCTTTATATTATATATTTTCACTAGTGTCCCTTTGAGCCTGTTAAACCCGTTTTTGGCAACCAATCTCATACCTTGAGCCTATATGTGAAAATCCTAATTACCCATCACTCATACACACAAAATGTTGAAGGTTGAGGAGGGTATGATAAGTAGGGTATGCATTCACTTGCATGAAGTTGCCGAGAAAAAGAAAATATGAAACCTCATTTGTAAAAATATACAAAAGAATAAGTTTGGGGGTTTCGAAAAATAAAATAAAATCAGTGAGTATAGGCTCATAAAAGGAGAACAACGGAGAATTAAAAAAAATGAAGGTAGCTATTTTGTTTGGCGAGTTGAAGAAATTGACAATTGTGTGTTTAGGTGATTTGAACCATTTAATCCTATATTTTCCGATCATATCCCAAGCCCACATTACAAGCTTTGAAAGCCCTATTGATCCTTGTGTTACATTAGCCTATATTAGTGGAGAATAGTGTGAATGACAAGCTTATGGAGTCCGGTAAGCATTTCATCTAGATATTCAAAAAGTGGATTATTTTGACAACACTTGATTGCATGAATCTATTTGAATAAGGTAAACGGAGTTGGCATGTACATTCAACACTTTTGATTACAATGTTAAAACACATGTTTGATTGGTAGTGAAACGAGTATTGAGACAAACGATTTTAGTTGTGAAGTTTTGCAGTTAGTCGGGTCGAATAAGTTTTCCATATTTTTGTGTCCTGTATATTTCATATTCTTCAAGAGTCTGTAATTGCTTGAGGACAAGCAATATTCTAAGTTTGGGGGTATTTGTTCACTTGGTTTTATACCATTGATTTAGGCTTCCGAGACTAGAGTTTTGTATTGTTTTTGAGTATTTTGAGACATTTTTGTTATATCTCATAGGTTAGGCATTAATTTCCATTATTTCGAGTCATTTGAGTGGTCAAGCCATGTTTAAAGCCAATTATATTGAGTCTAGAGTCATTTTAATGAGTCGTGTGTCAAAAGAAGCAAGGATGATCAAACAACGAGAGATTGATTTGAAAAAATGCCCAAACGCTTATGAAATTTTCATCACTGGCAGGGTTTCGTATTTTGTCCATAACTCTCTCTAAAAAATTGATATTGAGCTGATTCAAGTGGCTGTGAAAAGCTAAGAGATCGGGCTACAACTTTGATGAAAGGCGTAAAGGCAAATTCGGACATTTTCTTGGGGCGGTGCAGCGCCCGGTACAGAAATTGTGCAGTGGCATTTTACGTTTGGGCGCTATGAGTTGTAATACCTCTTTCGATTTGTGATCCTACTTTCTACGTGTTTTTTTTTATTTTCGAGTTGTTAAAAAAATGTTGAGTCTCTATATATTTGCCTTGAGTTGAGTCGAGTCGAGTCGTTTGTTGAATCAGAGAACCGCATGACTAAGTGAAGTTGTCGAATATGAGTTAAATGGTTAAAAGAACATGTGTTTGAGCGGTAATCTATGCTTCGTTCCATTAATTCCATCTACATGCATAATTCGGTTTGATTTATTTGAAAATGATTTATGAAGTTGAGTGTTTCTTGTATGATCCCACCAAATTCTAGAACTTGTCGATCGCTAGTTGAGGTGAAATCCTCGGTGAATTAACATTAAGGAAATGATTTAGGCCATCTTTGAACAAGCTAGAACAAAAATGCCTACCTTTATATTATATATTTTCACTAGTGTCCCTTTGAGCCTGTTAAACCCGTTTTGGCAACCAATCTCATACCTTGAGCCTATATCTGAAAATCCTAATTACCCATCACTAATACACACAAAATGTTGAAGGTTGAGGAGGGTATGATAGGTAGGGTATGCATTTACTTGCATGAAGTTGCCGAGAAAAAGAAAATATGAAACCTCATTTGTAAAAATATACAAAAGAATAAGTTTGGGGGTTTCAAAAAAAATAAAATAAAATCAGTGAGTATAGGCTCATAAAAGGAGAACAACGGAGAATTAAAAAAATGAAGGTAGCTATTTTGTTTGGCGAGTTGAAGAAATTGACAATTGTGTGTTTAGGTGATTTGAACCATTTAATCCTATATTTTCCGATCATATCCCAAGCCCACATTACAAGCTTTGAAAGCCCTATTGATCCTTGTGTTACATTAGCCTATATTAGTGGAGAATAGTGTGAATGACAAGCTTATGGAGTCCTTAAGCATTTCATCCGGATATTCAAAAAGTGGATTATTTTGACAACACTTGATTGCATGAATCTATTTGAATAAGGTAAACGGAGTTGGCATGTACATTCAACACTTTTGATTACAATGTTAAAACACATGTTTGATTGGTAGTGAAACGAGTATTGAGACAAACGATTTTAGTTGTGAAGTTTTGCGATTAGTCGGGTCGAATAAGTTTTCCATATTTTTGTGTCTGTATATTTCATATTCTTCAAGAGTTTGTAATTGCTTGAGGACAAGCAATATTCTAAGTTTGGGGGTATTTGTTCACTTGGTTTTATACCATTGATTTAGGCTTCGAGACTAGAGTTTTGTATTGTTTTTGAGTATTTTGAGACATTTTTGTTATATCTCATAGGTTAGGCATTAATTTCCATTATTTCGAGTCATTTGAGTGGTCAAGCCATGTTTAAAGCCAATTATATTGAGTCTAGAGTCATTTTAATGAGTCGTGTGTCAAAAGAAGCAAGGATGATCAAACAACGAGAGATTGATTTGAAAAAATGCCCAAACGCGTATGAAATTTTCATCACTGGCAGGGTTTCGTATTTTGTCCATAACTCTCTCTAAAAAATTGATATTGAGCTGATTCAAGTTGCTGTGGAAAGCTAAGAGATCGGGCTACAACTTTGATGAAGGGCGTAAAGGCAAATTCGGACATTTTCTTGGGGCGCTGCAGCGCCCGGTACAGAAATTGTGCAGTGGCATTTTACGTTTGGGCGCTGCAGAGTTGTAATACCTCTTTCAGTTTGTGATCCTACTTTCTACGTGTTTTTTTTATTTTCAGTTGTTAAAAAAAATGCTGAGTCTTTATATATTTGCCTTGAGTTGAGTCGAGTCGAGTCGTTTGTTAAACTGTAGAACTGCATGACTAAGTGAAGTTGTCGAATATGAGTTAAATGGTTAAAAGAACATGTGTTTGAGCGGTAATCTATGCTTCGTTCCATTAATTCCATCTACATGCATAATTCGGTTTGATTTATTTGAAAATGATTTATGAAGTTGAGTGTTTCTTGTATGATCCCACCAAATTCTAGAACTTGTCTGATCACTAGTTGAGGCGAAATCCTCGGTGAATTAACATTAAGGAAATGATTTAGGCCATCTTTGAACAAGCTAGAACAAAAATGCCTACCTTTATATTATATATTTTCACTAGTGTCCCTTTGAGCCTGTTAAACCCATTTTTGGCAACCAATCTCATACCTTGAGCCTATATGTGAAAATCCTAATTACCCATCACTCATACACACAAAATGTTGAAGGTTGAGGAGGGTATGATAAGTAGGGTATGCATTCACTTGCATGAAGTTGCCGAGAAAAAGAAAATATGAAACCTCATTTGTAAAAATATACAAAAGAATAAGTTTGGGGTTTCAAAAATAAAATAAAATCAGTGAGTATAGGCTCATAAAAGGAGAACAACGGAGAATTAAAAAAAAATGAAGGTAGCTATTTTGTTTGGCGAGTTGAAGAAATTGACAATTGTGTGTTTAGGTGATTTGAACCATTTAATCCTATATTTTCCGATCATATCCCAAGCCCACATTACAAGCTTTGAAAGCCCTATTGATCCTTGTGTTACATTAGCCTATATTAGTGGAGAATAGTGTGAATGACAAGCTTATGGAGTCCTAAGCATTTCATCCGGATATTCAAAAAGTGGATTATTTTGACAACACTTGATTGCATGAATCTATTTGAATAAGGTAAACGGAGTTGGCATGTACATTCCACACTTTTGATTACAATGTTAAAACGCATGTTTGATTGGTAGTGAAACAGTATTGAGATAAACGATTTTAGTTGTGAAGTTTTGCAGTTAGTCGGGTCGAATAAGTTTTCTATATTTTTGTGTCTTGTATATTTCATATTCTTCAAGAGTTTGTAATTGCTTGAGGACAAGCAATATTCTAAGTTTGGGGGTATTTGTTCACTTGGTTTTATACCATTGATTTAGGCTTCCGAGACTAGAGTTTTGTATTGTTTTTGAGTATTTTGAGTCATTTTTGTTATATCTCATAGGTTAGGCATTAATTTCCATTATTTCGAGTCATTTGAGTGGTCAAGCCATGTTTAAAGCTAATTATATTGAGTCTAGAGTCATTTTAATGAGTCGTGTTAAAACAAGCGAGGATGATCAAACAACGAGAGATTGATTTGAAAAAATGCCCAAACGCTTATGAAATTTTCATCACTGGCAGGGTTTCGTATTTTGTCCATAACTCTCTCTAAAAAATTGATATTGAGCTGATTCAAGTGGCTGTGGAAAGCTAAGAGATCGGGCTACAACTTTGATGAAAGGCGTAAAGGCAAATTCGGACATTTTCTTGGGGCGGTGCAGCGCCCGGTACAGAAATTGTGCAGTGGCATTTTACGTTTGGGCGCTGCATAGTTGTAATACCTCTTTCAGTTTGTGATCCTACTTTCTACGTGTTTTTTTTTATTTTCAGTTGTTAAAAAAAATGTTGAGTCTCTATATATTTGCCTTGAGTTGAGTCGAGTCGAGTCGTTTGTTGAACTGTAGAACTGCATGACTAAGTGAAGTTGTCGAATATGAGTTAAATGATTAAAAGAACATGTGTTTGAGCGGTAATCTATGCTTCGTTCCATTAATTCCATCTACATGCATAATTCGGTTTGATTTATTTGAAAATGATTTATGAAGTTGAGTGTTTCTTGTATGATCCCACCAAATTCTAGAACTTGTCTGATCACTAGTTGAGGCGAAATCCTCGGTGAATTAACATTAAGGAAATGATTTAGGCCATCTTTGAACAAGCTAGAACAAAAAATGCCTACCTTTATATTATATATTTTCACTAGTGTCCCTTTGAGCCTGTTAAACCCGTTTTTGGCAACCAATCTCATACCTTGAGCCTATATGTGAAAATCCTAATTACCCATCACTCATACACACAAAATGTTGAAGGTTGAGGAGGGTATGATAAGTAGGGTATGCATTCACTTGCATGAAGTTGCCGAGAAAAAGAAAATATGAAACCTCATTTGTAAAAATATACAAAAGAATAAGTTTGGGGGTTTCGAAAAATAAAATAAAATCAGTGAGTATAGGCTCATAAAAGGAGAACAACGAGAATTAAAAAAAATGAAGGTAGCTATTTTGTTTGGCGAGTTGAAGAAATTGACAATTGTGTGTTTAGGTGATTTGAACCATTTAATCCTATATTTTCCGATCATATCCCAAGCCCACATTACAAGCTTTGAAAGCCCTATTGATCCTTGTGTTACATTAGCCTATATTAGTGGAGAATAGTGTGAATGACAAGCTTATGGAGTCCGGTAAGCATTTCATCTGGATATTCAAAAAGTGGATTATTTTGACAACACTTGATTGCATGAATCTATTTGAATAAGGTAAACGGAGTTGGCATGTACATTCCACACTTTTGATTACAATGTTAAAACGCATGTTTGATTGGTAGTGAAACGAGTATTGAGATAAACGATTTTAGTTGTGAAGTTTTGCAGTTAGTCGGGTCGAATAAGTTTTCTATATTTTTGTGTCTTGTATATTTCATATTCTTCAAGAGTTTGTAATTGCTTGAGGACAAGCAATATTCTAAGTTTGGGGGTATTTGTTCACTTGGTTTTATACCATTGATTTAGGCTTCCGAGACTAGAGTTTTGTATTGTTTTTGAGTATTTTGAGTCATTTTTGTTATATCTCATAGGTTAGGCATTAATTTCCATTATTTCGAGTCATTTGAGTGGTCAAGCCATGTTTAAAGCTAATTATATTGAGTCTAGAGTCATTTTAATGAGTCATGTGTCAAAAGAAGCGAGGATGATCAAACAACGAGAGATTGATTTGAAAAAATGCCCAAACGCTTATGAAATTTTCATCAACGGCGGGGGTTTCGTATTTTGTCCATAACTCTCTCTAAAAAATTGATATTGCTGATTCAAGTGGCTGTGGAAAGCTAAGAGATCGGGCTACAAGTTTGATGAAAGGCGTAAAGGCAAATTCGGACATTTTCTTGGGGCGGTGAAGCGCCCGGTACAGAAATTGTGCAGTGGCATTTTACGTTTGGGCGCTGCAGAGTTGTAATACCTCTTTCAGTTTGTGATCCTACTTTCTACGTGTTTTTTTTTATTTTCAGTTGTTAAAAAAAATGTTGAGTCTCTATATATTTGCCTTGAGTTGAGTCGAGTCAAGTCGTTTGTTGAACTGTAGAACTGCATGACTAAGTGAAGTTGTCGAATATGAGTTAAATGGTTAAAAGAACATGTGTTTGAGCGGTAATCTATGCTTCGTTCCATTAATTCCATCTACATGCATAATTCGGTTTGATTTATTTGAAAATGATTTATGAAGTTGAGTGTTTCTTGTATGATCCCACCAAATTCTAGAACTTGTCTGATCACTAGTTGAGGCGAAATCCTCGGTGAATTAACATTAAGGAAATGATTTAGGCCATCTTTGAACAAGCTAGAACAAAAAATGCCTACCTTTATATTATATATTTTCACTAGTGTCCCTTTGAGCCTGTTAAACCCGTTTTTGGCAACCAATCTCATACCTTGAGCCTATATGTGAAAATCCTAATTACCCATCACTCATACACACAAAATGTTGAAGGTTGAGGAGGGTATGATAAGTAGGGTATGCATTCACTTGCATGAAGTTGCCGAGAAAAAGAAAATATGAAACCTCATTTGTAAAAATATACAAAAGAATAAGTTTGGGGGTTTCGAAAAATAAAATAAAATCAGTGAGTATAGGCTCATAAAAGGAGAACAACGGAGATAGCTATTTTGTTTGGCGAGTTGAAGAAATTGACAATTGTGTGTTTAGGTGATTTGAACCATTTAATCCTATATTTTCCGATCATATCCCAAGCCCACATTACAAGCTTTGAAAGCCCTATTGATCCTTGTGTTACATTAGCCTTATATTAGTGGAGAATAATGTGAATGACAAGCTTATGGAGTCCTAAGCATTTCATCCGGATATTCAAAAAGTGGATTATTTTGACAACACTTGATTGCATGAATCTATTTGAATAAGGTAAACGGAGTTGGCATGTACATTCCACACTTTTGATTACAATGTTAAAACGCATGTTTGATTGGTAGTGAATCGAGTATTGAGATAAACGATTTTAGTTGTGAAGTTTTGCAGTTAGTCGGGTCGAATAAGTTTTCTATATTTTTGTGTCTTGTATATTTCATATTCTTCAAGAGTCTGTAATTGCTTGAGGACAAGCAATATTCTAAGTTTGGGGGTATTTGTTCACTAGGTTTTATACCATTGATTTAGGCTTCCGAGACTAGAGTTTTGTATTGTTTTTTAGTATTTTGAGTCATTTTTGTTATATCTCATAGGTTAGGCATTAATTTCCTTTATTTCGAGTCATTTGACTGGTCAAGCCATGTTTAAAGCCAATTATATTGAGTCTAGAGTCATTTTAATGAGTCGTGTGTCAAAAGGAGCAGGGATGATCAAACAACGAGAGATTGATTTGAAAAAATGCCCAAACGCGTATGAAATTTTCATCACTGGCAGGGTTTCGTATTTTGTCCATAACTCTCTCTAAAAAATTGATATAGAGCTGATTCAAGTGGCTGTGGAAAGCTAAGAGATCGGGCTACAACTTTGATGAAGGGCGTAAAGGCAAATTCGGACATTTTCTTGGGGCGGTGCAGCGCCCGGTACAGAAATAGTGTAGTGGCATTTTACGTTTGGGCACTGCAGAGTTGTAATACCTCTTTCAGTTTGTGATCCTACTTTCTACGTGTTTTTTTTTATTTTCAGTTGTTAAAAAAAATGTTGAGTCTCTATATATTTGCCTTGAGTTGAGTCGACTCGAGTCGTTTGTTGAACTGTAGAACTGCATGACTAAGTGAAGTTGTCGAATATGAGTTAAATGGTTAAAAGAACATGTGTTTGAGCGGTAATCTATGCTTCGTTCCATTAATTCCATCTACATGCATAATTCGGTTTGATTTATTTGAAAATGATTTATGAAGTTGTGTGTTTCTTGTATGATCCCACCGAATTCTAGAATTTGTCTGATCACTAGTTGAGGCGAAATCCTCGGTGAATTAACATTAAGGAAATGATTTAGGCCATATTTGAACAAGCTAGAACAAAAATGCCTACCTTTATATTATATATTTTCACTAGTGTCCCTTTGAGCACATTAAACCCGTTTTTGGCAACCAATCTCATACCTTGAGCCTATATGTGAAAATCCTAATTACCCATCACTCATACACACAAAATGTTGAAGGTTGAGGAGGGTATGATAAGTAGGGTATGCATTCACTTGCATGAAGTTGCCGAGAAAAAGAAAATATGAAACCTCATTTGTAAAAATATACAAAAGAATAAGTTTGGGGGTTTCGAAAAATAAAATAAAATCAGTGAGTATAAGCTCATAAAAGGAGAACAACGGAGAATTAAAAGAAATGAAGGTAGCTATTTTGTTTGGCGAGTTGAAGAAATTGACAATTGTGTGTTTAGGTGATTTGAACCATTTAATCCTATATTTTCCGATCATATCCCAAGCCCACATTACAAGCTTTGAAAGCCCTATTGATCCTTGTGTTACATTAGCCTATATTAGTGGAGAATAGTGTGAATGACAAGCTTATGGAGTCCTAAGCATTTCATTTGGATATTCAAAAAGTGGATTATTTTGACAACACTTGATTGCATGAATCTATTTGAATAAGGTAAACGGAGTTGGCATGTACATTCCACACTTTTGATTACAATGTTAAAACGCATGTTTGATTGGTAGTGAAACGAGTATTGAGATAAACGATTTTAGTTGTGAAGTTTTGCAGTTAGTCGGGTCGAATAAGTTTTCTATATTTTTGTGTCTTGTATATTTCATATTCTTCAAGAGTCTGTAATTGCTTGAGGACAAGCAATATTCTAAGTTTGGGGGTATTTGTTCACTTGGTTTTATACCAATGATTTAGGCTTCCGAGACTAGAGTTTTGTATTATTTTTGAGTATTTTGAGTCATTTTTGTTATATCTCATAGGTTAGGCATTAATTTCCATTATTTCGAGTCATTTGAGTGGTCAAGCCATGTTTAAAGCCAATTATATTGAGTCTAGAGTCATTTTAATGAGTCGTGTGTCAAAAGGAGCAGGGATGATCAAACAACGAGAGATTGATTTGAAAAAATGCCAAAACGCGTATGAAATTTACATCACTGGCAGGGTTTCGTATTTTGTCCATAACTCTCTCTAAAAAATTGATATTGAGCTGATTCAAGTGGTTGTGGAAAGCTAAGAGATTGGGCTACAACTTTGATGAAGGGCGTAAAGGCAAATTCGGACATTTTCTTGGGGCGCAGCGGCTCCGATTCTGAAAATTGTGCGGTGGCATTTTACGTTTGGGCGCTATGAGTTGTAATACCTCTTTCGATTTGTGATCCTACTTTCTACGTGTTTTGTTTTATTTTCAGTTGTTAAAAAAAATGTTGAGTCTCTATATATTTGCCTTGAGTTGAGTCGAGTCGAGTCGTTTGTTGAACTGTAGAACTGCATGACTAAGTGAAGTTGTCGAATATGAGTTAAATGGTTACAAGAACATGTGTTTGAGCGGTAATCTATGCTTCGTTCCATTAATTCCATCTACATGCATAATTCGGTTTGATTTATTTGAAAATGATTTATGAAGTTGAGTGTTTCTTGTATGATCCCACCAAATTCTAGAACTTGTCTGATCACTAGTTGAGGCGAAATCCTCGGTGAATTAACATTAAGGAAATGATTTAGGCCATCTTTGAACAAGCTAGAACAAAAAATGCCTACATTTATATTATATATTTTCACTAGTGTCCCTTTGAGCCTGTTAAACCCGTTTTTGGCAACCAATCTCATACCTTGAGCCTATATGTGAAAATCCTAATTACCCATCACTCATACACACAAAATGTTGAAGGTTGAGGAGGGTATGATAAGTAGGGTATGCATTCACTTGCATGAAGTTGCCGAGAAAAGAAAATATGAAACCTCATTTGTAAAAATATACAAAAGAATAAGTTTGGGGGTTTCGAAAAATAAAATAAAATCAGTGAGTATAGGCTCATAAAAGGAGAACAACGGAGAATTAAAAAAAATGAAGGTAGCTATTTTGTTTGGCGAGTTGAAGAAATTGACAATTGTGTGTTTAGGTGATTTGAACCATTTAATCCTATATTTTCCGATCATATCCCAAGCCCACATTACAAGCTTTGAAAGCCCTATTGATCCTTGTGTTACATTAGCCTTTATATTAGTGGAGAATAATGTGAATGACAAGCTTATGGAGTCCTAGGTAAGCATTTCATCCGGATATTCAAAAAGTGGATTATTTTGACAACACTTGATTGCATGAATCTATTTGAATAAGGTAAACGGAGTTGGCATGTACATTCCACACTTTTGATTACAATGTTAAAACGCATGTTTGATTGGTAGTGAAACGAGTATTGAGATAAACGATTTTAGTTGTGAAGTTTTGCAGTTAGTCGGGTCGAATAAGTTTTCTATATTTTTGTGTCTTGTATATTTCATATTCTTCAAGAGTCTGTAATTGCTTGAGGACAAGCAATATTCTAAGTTTGGGGGTATTTGTTCACTTGGTTTTATACCATTGATTTAGGCTTCCGAGACTAGAGTTTTGTATTGTTTTTTAGTATTTTGAGTCATTTTTGTTATATCTCATTGGTTAGGCATTAATTTCCATTATTTCGAGTCATTTGAGTGGTCAAGCCATGTTTAAAGCCAATTATATTGAGTCTAGAGTCATTTTAATGAGTCGTGTGTCAAAAGGAGCAGGGATGATCAAACAACGAGAGATTGATTTGAAAAAATGCCCAAACGCGTATGAAATTTTCATCACTGGCAGGGTTTCGTATTTTATCCATAACTCTCTCTAAAAAATTGATATAGAGCTGATTCAAGTGGCTGTGGAAAGCTAAGAGATCGAGCTACAACTTTGATGAAGGGCGTAAAGGCAAATTCGGACATTTTCTTGGGGCGGTGCAGCGCCCGGTACAGAAATTGTGCAGTGGCATTTTACGTTTGGGCACTGCAGAGTTGTAATACCTCTTTCAGTTTGTGATCCTACTTTCTACGTGTTTTTTTTTATTTTCAGTTGTTAAAAAAAATGTTGAGTCTCTATATATTTGCCTTGAGTTGAGTCGACTTGAGTCGTTTGTTGAATCAGAGAACCGCATGACTAAGTGAAGTTGTCGAATATGAGTTAAATGGTTAAAAGAACATGTGTTTGAGCGGTAATCTATGCTTCGTTCCATTAATTCCATCTACATGCATAATTTGGTTTGATTTATTTGAAAATGATTTATGAAGTTGTGTGTTTCTTGTATGATCCCACCGAATTCTAGAACTTGTCTGATCACTAGTTGAGGCGAAATCCTCGGTGAATTAACATTAAGGAAATGATTTAGGCCATATTTGAACAAGCTAGAACAAAAAATGCCTACCTTTATATTATATATTTTCACTAGTGTCCCTTTGAGCCCCGTTAAACCCGTTTTTGGCAACCAATCTCATACCTTGAGCCTATATGTGAAAATCCTAATTACCCATCACTCATACACACAAAATGTTGAAGGTTGAGGAGGGTATGATAAGTAGGGTATGCATTCACTTGCATGAAGTTGCCGAGAAAAAAGAAAATATGAAACCTCATTTGTAAAAATATACAAAAGAATAAGTTTGGGGGTTTCGAAAAATAAAATAAAATCAGTGAGTATAGGCTCATAAAAGGAGAACAACGGAGAATTAAAAGAAATGAAGGTAGCTATTTTGTTTGGCGAGTTGAAGAAATTGACAATTGTGTGTTTAGGTGATTTGAACCATTTAATCCTATATTTTCCGATCATATCCCAAGCCCACATTACAAGCTTTGAAAGCCCTATTGATCCTTGTGTTACATTAGCCTATATTAGTGGAGAATAGTGTGAATGACAAGCTTATGGAGTCCGGTAAGCATTTCATTTGGATATTCAAAAAGTGGATTATTTTGACAACACTTGATTGCATGAATCTATTTGAATAAGGTAAACGGAGTTGGCATGTACATTCCACACTTTTGATTACAATGTTAAAACGCATGTTTGATTGGTAGTGAAACGAGTATTGAGATAAACGATTTTAGTTGTGAAGTTTTGCAGTTAGTCGGGTCGAATAAGTTTTCTATATTTTTGTGTCTTGTATATTTCATATTCTTCAAGAGTCTGTAATTGCTTGAGGACAAGCAATATTCTAAGTTTGGGGGTATTTGTTCACTTGGTTTTATACCAATGATTTAGGCTTCCGAGACTAGAGTTTTGTATTGTTTTTGAGTATTTTGAGTCATTTTTGTTATATCTCATAGGTTAGGCATTAATTTCCATTATTTCGAGTCATTTGAGTGGTCAAGCCATGTTTAAAGCCAATTATATTGAGTCTAGAGTCATTTTAATGAGTCGTGTGTCAAAAGGAGCAGGGATGATCAAACAACGAGAGATTGATTTGAAAAAATGCCCAAACGCGTATGAAATTTTCATCACTGGCAGGGTTTCGTATTTTGTCCATAACTCTCTCTAAAAAATTTATATTGAGCTGATTCAAGTGGCTGTGGAAAGCTAAGAGATCGGGCTACAACTTTGATGAAGGGCGTAAAGGCGGTCTTTGCGAGTTGTAATACCTCTTTCGATTTGTGATCCTACTTTCTCGTGTTTTTTATATTTTCGGTTGTTAAAAAAATCTTGAGTCTCTATTTATTTGCCTTGAGTTGAGTCGAGTCGAGTCGTTTGTTGAATCGTAGAACCGCATGACTAAGTGAAGTTGTCGAATATGAGTTAAATGGTTAAAAGAACATGTGTTTGAGCGGTAATCTATGCTTCGTTCCATTAATTCCATCTACATGCATAATTCGGTTTGATTTATTTGAAAATGATTTATGAAGTTGAGTGTTTCTTGTATGATCCCACCAAATTCTAGAACTTGTCTGATCACTAGTTGAGGCGAAATCCTCGGTGAATTAACATTAAGGAAATGATTTAGGCCATCTTTGAACAAGCTAGAACAAAAAATGCCTACCTTTATATTATATATTTTCACTAGTATCCCTTTGAGCCTGTTAAACCCGTTTTTGGCAACCAATCTCATACCTTGAGCCTATATGTGAAAATCCTAATTACCCATCACTCATACACACAAAATGTTGAAGGTTGAGGAGGGTAGGATAAGTAGGGTATGCATTCACTTGCATGAAGTTGCCGAGAAAAAGAAAATATGAAACCTCATTTGTAGAAATATACAAAAGAATAAGTTTGGGGGTTTCGAAAAATAAAATAAAATCAGTGAGTATAGGCTCATAAAAGGAGAACAACGAAGAATTAAAAGAAATAAAGGTAGCTATTTTGTTTGGCGAGTTGAAGAAATTGACAATTGTGTGTTTAGGTGATTTGAACCATTTAATCCTATATTTTCCGATCATATCCCAAGCCCACATTACAAGCTTTGAAAGCCCTATTGATCCTTGTGTTACATTAGCCTATATTAGTGGAGAATAGTGTGAATGACAAGCTTATGGAGTCCGGTAAGCATTTCATCTGGATATTCAAAAAGTGGATTATTTTGACAACACTTGATTGCATGAATCTATTTGAATAAGGTAAACGGAGTTGGCATGTACATTCAACACTTTTGATTACAATGTTAAAATGCATGTTTGATTGGTAGTGAAACGAGTATTGAGACAAACGATTTTAGTTGTGAAGTTTTGCAGTTAGTCGGGTTGAATAAGTTTTCTTTATTTTTGTGTCTTGTATATTTCATATTCTTCAAGAGTCTGTAATTGCTTGAGGACAAGCAATATTCTAAGTTTGGGGGTATTTGTTCACTTGGTTTTATACCATTGATTTAGGCTTCCGAGACTAGAGTTTTGTATTGTTTTTGAGTATTTTGAGTCATTTTTGTTATATCTCATAGGTTAGGCATTAATTTCCATTATTTCGAGTCATTTGAGTGGTCAAGCCATGTTTAAAGCCAATTATATTGAGTCTAGAGTCATTTTAATGAGTCGTGTATCAAAAGAAGCAAGGATGATCAAACAACGAGAGATTGATTTGAAAAAATGCCCAAACGCGTATGAAATTTTCATCACTGGCAGGGTTTCGTATTTTGTCCATAACTCTCTCTAAAACATTGATATTGAGCTGATTCAAGTGGCTGTGGAAAGCTAAGAGATCGGGCTACAACTTTGATGAAGGGCGTAAAGGCAAATTCGGACATTTGCTTGGGGCGCTGCACCGCCCAGTACAGAAATTGTGCAGTGGCATTTTACGTTTGGGTGCTGCAGAGTGGTAATACCTTTTTCAGTTTGCGATCCTACTTTCTTCGTGTTTTTTTTATTTTTATTTTCAGTTGTTAAAAAAAATGTTGAGTCTCTATGTATTTGCCTTGAGTTGAGTCGAGTCGAGTCGTTTGTTGAACTGTAGAACTGCATGACTAAGTGAATTTGTCGAATATGAGTTAAATGGTCCAAAGAACATGTGTTTGAGCGGTGATCTATGCTTCCTTCAATTAATTCCATCTACATGCATAATTTTGTTTGATTTATTTGAAAATGATTTATGAAGTTGAGTGTTTCTTGTATGATCCCATCGGATTCTAGAACTTGTCTGATCACTAGTTGAGGCAAAATCCTAGGTGAAGTAACATTAAGGAAATGATTTAGGCCATCTTTGAACAAGCTAGAATAAAAAATGTCTACCTTTATATTATATATTTTCACTAGTGTCCCTTTGAGCCTGTTAAACCCGTTTTTGGCAACCAATCTTATACCTTGAGCATATATGTGAAAATCCTAGTTACCCATCACTCGTACACACAAAATGTTGAAGGTTGAGGAGGGTATGATAAGTAGGGTATGCATTCACTTGCATGAAGTTGCCGACAAAAAGAAAATATGAAACCTCATGTGTAAAAATATACAAAAGAATAAGTTTGGGGGTTTCGAAAAATACCATAAAATCAGTGAGTATAGGCTCATAAAAGGAGAACAACGGAGAATTAAAAAAACTGAAGGTACCTATTTTGTTTGGTGAATTGAAGAAATTGACAATTGTGTGTTTAGGTGATTTGAACCATTTAATCTTATATTTTCCGATCATATCCTAAACCCACAATAAAAGCTTTGAAAGCCCTATTGATCCTTGTGTTACATTAGCCTATATTAGTGGAGATTAGTGTGAATGACAAGCTTATGGAGTCCGGTAAGCATTTCTTCTGGATATTCAAAAAGTGGATTATTTTGACAACACTTGATTGCATGAATCTATTTGAATAAGGTAAACGGAGTTGGCATGTACATTCCACACTTTTGATCACAATGTTAAAAGGCATGTTTGATTGGTAGTGAAACGAGTATTGAGACAAACGATTTTAGTTGTGAAGTTTTGCAGTTAATCGGGTCGAATAAGTATCCTATATTTTTGTGTCTTGTATATTTCATATTCTTCAAGAGTCTGTAATTGCTTGAGGACAAGCAATATTCTGAGTTTCGGGTATTTGTTCACTTGGTTTTATACCATTGATTTAGGCTTCTGAGACTAGAGTTTTGTATTGTTTTTTAGTATTTTGAGTCGTTTTTGTTATATCTCATAGGTTAGGCATTAATTTCCATTATTTCGAGTCATTTGAGTGGTCAAGCCATGTTTAAAGCCAATTATATTGAGTCTAGAGTCCTTGTAATGAGTCGTGTGTCAAAAGAAGCAAGGATGATCAAACAACGAGAAATTGATTTGAAAAAATGCCCAAACGCGTATGAAATTTTCATCACTGGCAGGGTTTCGTATTTTGTCCATAACTCTCTCTAAAAAATTGATATAGAGCTGATTCAAGTGGTTGTGGAAAGCTAAGAGATCGGGCTACAACTTTGATGAAGGGCGTAAAGGCAAATCGGACATTTTCTTGGGGCGGTGCGGCGCCGTGCAAATGAAAATAGTGCGGTGGCATTTTACGTTTGGGCGGCGCAGAGTTGTAATACCTCTTTCGTTGTGATCCTACTTTCTACGTGTTTTTTTTTTTATTTTCGATTGTTAAAAAAAAAAATGCTTTGAGTCTCTATATATTTGCCTTGAGTTGAGTCGAGTCGAGTCGTTTGTTGAATCTGTAGAACTGCATGACTAAGTGAAGTTGTCGAATATGAGTTAAATGGTTAAAAGAACATGTGTTTGAGCGGTAATCTATGCTTCGTTCCATTAATTCCATCTACATGCATAATTCGGTTTGATTTATTTGAAAATGATTTATGAAGTTGAGTGTTTCTTGTATGATCCCACCGAATTCTAGAACTTGTCTGATCACTAGTTGAGGCGAAATCCTCGGTGAATTAACATTAAGGAAATGATTTAGGCCATCTTTGAACAAGCTAGAACAAAAAATGTCTACCTTTATATTATATATTTTCACTAGTGTCCCTTTGAGCCAGTTAAACCCGTTTTTGGCAACCAATCTCATACCTTGAGCCTATATGTGAAAATCCTAATTACCCATCACTCATACACACAAAATGTTGAAGGTTGAGGAGGGTATGATAAGTAGGGTATGCATTCACTTGCATGAAGTTGCCGAGAAAAAGAAAATATGAAACCTCATGTGTAAAAATATACAAAAGAATAAGTTTGGGGGTTTCGAAAAATACCATAAAATCAGTGAGTATAGGCTCATAAAAGGAGAACAACGGAGAATTAAAAAAAATGAAGGTACCTATTTTGTTTGGTGAATTGAAGAAATTGACAATTGTGTGTTTAGGTGATTTGAACCATTTAATCCTATATTTTCCGATCATATCCTAAGCCCACAATAAAAGCTTTGAAAGCTCTATTGATCCTTGTGTTACATTAGCCTATATTAGTGGAGATTAGTGTGAATGACAAGCTTATGGAGTCCGGTAAGCATTTCTTCTGGATATTCAAAAAGTGGATTATTTTGACAACACTTGATTGCATGAATCTATTTGAATAAGGTAAACGGAGTTGGCATGTACATTCCACACTTTTGATCACAATGTTAAAAGGCATGTTTGATTGGTAGTGAAACGAGTATTGAGACAATCGATTTTAGTTGTGAAGTTTTGCAGTTAATCGGGTCGAATAAGTATCCTATATTTTTGTGTCTTGTATATTTCATATTCTTCAAGAGTCTGTAATTGCTTGAGGACAAGCAATATTCTAAGTTTGGGGTATTTGTTCACTTGGTTTTATACCATTGATTTAGGCTTCTGAGACTAGAGTTTTGTATTGTTTTTTAGTATTTTGAGTCGTTTTTGTTATATCTCATAGGTTAGGCATTAATTTCCATTATTTCGAGTCATTTGAGTGGTCAAGCCATGTTTAAAGCCAATTATATTGAGTCTAGAGTCCTTGTAATGAGTCGTGTGTCAAACGAAGCAAGGATGATCAAACAACGAGAGATTGATTTGAAGAAATGCCCAAACGCGTATGAAATTTTCATCACTGGCAGGGTTTCATATTTTGTCCATAACTCTCTCTACAAAATTGATATTGAGCTGATACAAGTGGCTGTGGAAAGCTAAGAGATAGGGCTACAACATGATGAATGGCGTAAAGGCAAATTCGGACATTTTCTTGGGGCGCTTTACCGCCCGGTACAGAAATTGTGCAGTGGCATTTTACGTTTGGGCGTTGCAGAGTGGTAATACCTTTTTCAGTTTGTGATCCTACTTTCTTTGTGTTTTTTTATTTTTATTTTCAGTTGTTAAAAACAATGTTGAGTCTCTATGTATTTGCCTTGATTTGAGTCGAGTCGAGTTATTTGTTGAACTGTAGAACTGCATGACTAAGTGAATTTGTCGAATATGAGTTAAATGGTCCAAAGAACATGTGTTTGAGCGGTGATCTATGCTTTGTTCCATTAATTCCATCTACATGCATAATTTGGTTTGATTTATTTGAAAATGATTTATGAAGTTGAGTGTTTCTTGTATGATCCCACCGGATTCTAGAACTTGTCTGATCAGTAGTTGAGGCGAAATCCTAGGTAAAGTAACATTAAAGAAATGATTTAGGCCATCTTTGAACAAGCTAGAGCAAAAAATGCCTACCTTCATATTATATATTTTCACTAGTGTCCCCTTTGAGCCTGTTAAACCCGTTTTTGGCAACCAATCTTATACCTTGAGCCTATATGTGAAAATCCTAATTACCCATCACTCATACACACAAAATGTTGAAGGTTGAGGAGGATATGATAAGTAGGGTATGCGTTCACTTGCATGAAGTTGCCGAGAAAAAGAAAATATGAAACCTCATGTGTAAAAATATACAAAAGAATAAGTTTGGGGGTTTCGAAAAATAAAATAAAAACAGTGAGTATAGGCTCAAAAAAGGAGAACAACGGAGAATTAAAAAAAAGTGAAGGTAGCTATTTTGTTTGGCGAGTTGAAGAAATTGACAATTGTGTGTTTAGGTGATTTGAATCATTTAAACCTATATTTTTCGATCATATCCTAAGCCCACATTACAAGCTTTGAAAGCCCTATTGATCCTTGTGTTACATTAGCCTATATTAGTGGAGATTAGTGTGAATGACAAGCTTATGGAGTCCGGTAAGCATTTCATCTGGATATTCAAAAAGTAGATTATTTTGACAACACTTGATTGCATGAATCTATTTGAATAAGGTAAATGGAGTTGGCATGTACATTCCACACTTTTGATCACAATGTTAAAATGCATGTTTGATTGGTAGTGAAACGAGTATTGAGACAAACGATTTTAGTTGTGAAGTTTTGCAGTTAGTTGGGACGAATACGTTTTCTCTATTTTTGTGTCTTGTATATTTCATATTCTTCAAGAGTCTGTAATTGCTTCAGGAAAAGCAATATTCTAAGTTTGGGGGTATTTGTTCACTTGGTTTTATACCATTCATTTAGGCTTCTAAGGCTAGAGTTTTGTATTGTTTTTGAGTATTTTGAGTCATTTTTGTTATATCTCATAGGTTAGGCATTAATTTCCATTATTTCGAGTCATTTGAGTGGTCATGTTTAAAGCTTATTATATTGAGTCTAGAGTCATTGTAATGAGTCGTGTGTCAAAAGAAGCAAGGATGATCAAACAACGAGAGATTGATTTGATGAAATGCCCAAACGCGTATGAAATTTTCATCACTGACAGGGTTTGCTATTTTGTCCATAACTCTCTCTACAAAATTTATATTAAGCTGATTCAAATGGATATGGAAATCTAAGAGATAGGGCTACAACTTTGATGAAGGGCGTAAAGGCAAATTCGGACATTTTCTTGGGACGTTGCAGCGCCCAAGGCCGTGTGTTGCACCGCCCGGTACAGAAATTGTGCAGTGGCATTTTACGTTTGGGCGCTGCAGAGTGGTAATACCTTTTTCAGTTTGTGATCCAACTTTCTTCGTGTTTTTTT
The DNA here is from genome assembly GCA_016081115.2 of Rehmannia glutinosa. Taxonomy (NCBI): domain Eukaryota; kingdom Viridiplantae; phylum Streptophyta; class Magnoliopsida; order Lamiales; family Orobanchaceae; genus Rehmannia; species Rehmannia glutinosa. The sequence continues at coordinate 71,976 of JABTTQ020003395.1, read as the reverse complement.
TATTTTTATTTTCAGTTGTTAAAAAAATGCTGAGTCTCTATGTATTTTCCTTGAGTTGAGTCGAGTCGAGTCGTTTGTTGAACTGTAGAACTGCATGACTAAGTGAATTTGTCGAATATGAGTTAAATGGTCCAAAGAACATGTGTTTGAGCGGTGATCTATGCTTTGTTCCATTAATTCCATCTACATGCATAATTTGGTTTGATTTATTTGAAAATGATTTATGAAGTTGAGTGTTTCTTGTATGATCCCACCGGATTCTAGAACTTCTCTGATCACTAGTTGAGGCGAAATCCTAGGTTAAGTAACATTAAAGAAATGATTTAGGCCATCTTTGAACAAGCTAGAGCAAAAAATGCCTACCTTCATATTATATATTTTCACTAGTGTCCCTTTTGAGCCTGTTAAACCCGTTTTTGGCAAGCAATCTTATACCTTGAGCCTATATGTGAAAATCCTAATTACCCATCACTCATACACAGAAAATGTTGAAGGTTGAGGAGGATATGATAAGTAGGGTATGCGTTCACTTGCATGAAGTTGCCGAGAAAAAGAAAATATGAAACCTCATGTGTAAAAATATACAAAAGAATAAGTTTGGGGGTTTCGAAAAATAAAATAAAAACAGTGAGTATAGGCTCATAAAAGGAGAACAACGGAGAATTAAAAAAAAAGTGAAGGTAGCTATTTTGTTTGGCGAGTTGAATAAATTGACAATTGTGTGTTTATGTGATTTAAATCATTTAATCCTATATTTTTCGATCATATCCTAAGCCCACATTACAAGCTTTGAAAGCCCTATTGATCCTTGTGTTACATTAGCCTATATTAGTGGAGATTAGTGTGAATGACAAGCTTATGGAGTCCTGTAAGCATTTCATCTGGATATTCAAAAAGTGGACTATTTTGACAACACTTGATTGCATGAATCTATTTGAATAAGGTAAATGGAGTTGGCATGTACATTCCACACTTTTGATCACAATGTTAAAATGCATGTTTGATTGGTAGTGAAACGAGTATTGAGACAAACGATTTTAGTTGTGAAGTTTTGCAGTTAGTCGGGACGAATACGTTTTCTCTATTTTTGTGTCTTGTATATTTCATATTCTTCAAGAGTCTGTAATTGCTTCAGGACAAGCAATATTCTAAGTTTGGGGGTATTTGTTCACTTGGTTTTATACCATTGATTTAGGCTTCTGAGACTAGAGTTTTGTATTGTTTTTGAGTATTTTGAGTCATTTTTGTTATATCTCATAGGTTAGGCATTAATTTCCATTATTTCGAGTCATTTGAGTGGTCATGTTTAAAGCTAATTATATTGAGTCTAGAGTCATTGTAATGAGTCGTGTGTCAAAAGAAGCAAGGATGATCAAACAACGAGAGATTGATTTGATGAAATGCCCAAACGCGTATGAAATTTTCATCACTAACAGGGTTTGCTATTTTGTCCACAACTCTCTCTACAAAATTTATATTAAGCTGATTCAAGTGGATATGGAAATCTAAGAGATAGGGCTACAACTTTGATGAAGGGCGTAAAGGCAAATTCGGACATTTTCTTGGGGCGTTACGGCGCCCAAGGCGGGTGTTACACCGCGTCATAAAATGTGCGATGGCATTTTACGTTTGGGCGCTGCAGTGGTAATACCTTTTTCGATTTGTGATCCAACTTTCTTCGTGTTTTTTTTATTTTTATTTTCGATTGTTAAAAAATCTTTGAGTCTCTATGTATTTTCCTTGAGTTGAGTCGAGTCGAGTCGTTTGTTGAATATAGAACGCATGACTAAGTGAATTTGTCGAATATGAGTTAAATGGTCCAAAGAACATGTGTTTGAGCGGTGATCTATGCTTTGTTCCATTAATTCCATCTACATGCATAATTTGGTTTGATTTATTTGAAAATGATTTATGAAGTTGAGTGTTTCTTGTATGATCCCACTTTGGATTCTAGAACTTGTCGATCACTAGTTGAGGCGAAATCCTAGGTGAAGTAACATTAAAGAAATGATTTAGGCCATCTTTGAACAAGCTAGAGCAAAAAATGCCTACCTTCATATTATATATTTTCACTAGTGTCCCTTTGAGCCTGTTAAACCCGTTTTGGCAAGCAATCTTATACCTTGAGCCTATATGTGAAAATCCTAATTACCCATCACTCATACACGAAACTTGTTGAAGGTTGAGGAGGATATGATAAGTAGGGTATGCGTTCACTTGCATGAAGTTGCCGAGAAAAAGAAAATATGAAACCTCATGTGTAAAAATATACAAAAGAATAAGTTTGGGGGTTTCGAAAAATAAAATAAAAACAGTGAGTATAGGCTCATAAAAGGAGAACAACGGAGAATTAAAAAAAAAGTGAAGGTAGCTATTTTGTTTGGCGAGTTGAACAAATTGACAATTGTGTGTTTATGTGATTTAAATCATTTAATCCTATATTTTTCGATCATATCCTAAGCCCACATTACAAGCTTTGAAAGCCCTATTGATCCTTGTGTTACATTAGCCTATATTAGTGGAGATTAGTGTGAATGACAAGCTTATGGAGTCCGGTAAGCATTTCATCTGGATATTCAAAAAGTGGACTATTTTGACAACACTTGATTGCATGAATCTATTTGAATAAGGTAAATGGAGTTGGCATGTACATTCCACACTTTTGATCACAATGTTAAAATGCATGTTTGATTGGTAGTGAAAGCGAGTATTGAGACAAACGATTTTAGTTGTGAAGTTTTGCGGTTAGTTAGGGACGAATACGTTTTCTCTATTTTGTGTCTTGTATATTTCATATTCTTCAAGAGTCTGTAATTGCTTGGGACAAGCAATATTCTAAGTTTGGGGGTATTTGTTCACTTGGTTTTATACCATTGATTTAGGCTTCGAGACTAGAGTTTTGTATTGTTTTTGAGTATTTTGAGTCATTTTTGTTATATCTCATAGGTTAGGCATTAATTTCCATTATTTCGAGTCATTTGAGTGGTCATGTTTAAAGCTAATTATATTGAGTCTAGAGTCATTGTAATGAGTCGTGTGTCAAAAGAAGCAAGGATGATCAAACAACGAGAGATTGATTTGATGAAATGCCCAAACGCGTATGAAATTTTCATCACTAACAGGGTTTGCTATTTTGTCCATAACTCTCTCTACAAAATTTATATTAAGCTGATTCAAGTGGATATGGAAATCTAAGAGATAGGGCTACAACTTTGATGAAGGGCGTAAAGGCAAATTCGGACATTTTCTTGGGACGTTGCAGCGCCCAAGGCCGGGTGTTGCACCGCCCGGTATGGAAATTGTGCAGTGCCATTTTACGTTTGGGCGCTGCAGAGTGGTAATACCTTTTTCAGTTTGTGATCCTACTTTCTTCGTGTTTTTTTTATTTTTATTTTCAGTTGTTAAAAAAATGCTGAGTCTCTATGTATTTTCCTTGAGTTGAGTCGAGTCGAGTCGTTTGTTGAACTGTATGTAAATCCAAGCAGCTACGATAATCTAGAGGGGGGGTGAATAGATTATCTCCATCTTTTCGATTTCGCCCTCTTTTTCGAACCGAATGCTCAAAGACAATAATAAAGGTGCGGAATGTAAACAACACACGTCGATTTATAGAGGTTCAACCCACCTAGGGCCTAATCCTCTACCACCCCAAAGATATCCTGGGATGGATTTCAAAAAGAAAAAGATTTTATTAATTTACCACAAATTAATACAACACCAACTTACAACGACACCTTGAAGAGCACCACACTCTTCTTCAACACCACCTTTGAGATTACCACAATCTCTTCTTGAAGATTACCACAATCTCCAACGGCACCTTGTGAAGATTACCACAATCTTCAACCTTGAAGAATACCAAATTCTTCAACACCTCAACAAGAAGATTACCACAATCTTCTTACACCTAACACCTAGATCACCCAAGTGTGTTCTTACCACAAGAACACTCACAAGGATATCTTGTGTTGAATGATTACCAAATTCAAGATTACAACTCGATAATTGATAATACAATAGAGTGCAAGTGTAATCAAGAAAAGCCTAGACCTCAAAGATGTGAAAGTGAATAGCTAGGCAAATTACAACAAGAAATAAGACAATGTAAGAACAAGTGTATTCTTGAGTGTATCTTGTTGTGTTGTAGTTTTCTCTCATGTTTTGTTGCTTCAATTCTTCCTCTATTTATAGAAGATGTCTTGTACATGATAGGCTCCTCTTGGGGACATGAATTATATAAAAAATTTCAAGACAAATGAAGAAAAGAGCTGTTAGAAATCAATCCCACAAATTAAGGAAAAGATGTCTGTTGCACAACGGTTACATTTTTACTGTCAAACTTCAGGGCGACCGGTTGCACACAAATAGACGTTTGAAAAAGAGAATACACATTTACACAGGGCGACCGGTCGACATCTACCTCGACCGGTCGACCTATGCCTCAACCGGTCCCCCTCATGGGTTTGGAAGAAAAGAAAACGTTTTGTTTCAATTTTTGCTCCCAGTGCACCGGGTCTCTCCCATAGGCGGCCGACCGTTGCCTGACCATTTTCTCGCAAACATGAAGTTTTCTATTTTCCTCAACTTTCAGGTACGGGTTGCCCTATACGGCGACCGGTTGACCTCAAAACAAAAGTGTTATCCAATTTTATATCGAAAATAAACTTCAAGAAATACTCCGAAAAATGGTGAAAATCTTTTAGACCGATCGGGAGTATTAGGACAACATTTAGAAACATTGTTTTGGTGTAAAAATACATTAACGGAAAATCATTAAAAGTGTTGTCCAATTTTGTCGAAAATAAAACTTGAAGAAATACTCCGGAAAATATTAAAATCATTTTAAATCATTTAGAAGTATTTGGACAACCTTTAAAACCATTGTTTTGGTGTAAAATCAAAATCATCAAAATCATGATAAAACCATTTATCAAACACTGTAGAACTGCATGACTAAGTGAATTTGTCGAATATGAGTTAAATGGTCCAAAGAACAAGTATTTGAGCGGTGATCTATGCTTCATTCCATTAATTCCATCTACATGCATAATTCGGTTTGATTTATTTGAAAATGATTTATGAAGTTGAGTGTTTCTTGTATGATCCCACCGGATTCTAGAACTTGTCTGATCACTAGTTGAGGGGAAATCCTAGGTGAAATAACATTAAGGAAATGATTTAGGCCATCTTTGAACAAGCTAGAGCAAAAAATGCCTACCTTTATATTATATATTTTCACTAGTGTCCCCTTTGAGCCTGTTAAACCCGTTTTTGGCAACCAATCTTATACCTTGAGCCTATATGTGAAAATCCTAATTATCCATCACTCATACACACCAAATGTTGAAGGTTGAGGAGGATATGATAAGTAGGGTATGCGTTCACTTGCGTGAAGTTGCCGAGAAAAAGTAAATATGAAACCTCATGTGTAAAAATATACAAAAGAATAAGTTTGGGAGTTTCGAAAAATAAAGTAAAAACAGTGAGTATAGGCTCATAAAAGGAGAACAACGGAGAATTACCAAAAAGTGAAGGTAGCTATTTTGTTTGGCGAGTTGAAGAAATTGACAATTGTGTGTTTAGGTGATTTGAACCATTTAATCCTATAGATTTTCGATCATATCCTAAGCCCACATTACAAGCTTTGAAAACCCTATTGATCCTTGTGTTACATTAGCCTATATTAGTGGAGATTAGTGTGAATGACAAGCTTATGGAGTCCGGTAAGCATTTCATCTGGATATTCAAAAAGTGGATTATTTTGACAACACTTGATTGCATGAATCTATTTGAATAAGGTAAACGGAGTTGGCATGTACATTCCACACTTTTTATCACAATGTTAAAACGCATGTTTGATTGGTAGTGAAATGAGTATTGAGACAAACGATTTTAGTTGTGAAGTTTTGCAGTTAGTCGGGACGAATACGTTTTCTATATTTTTGTGTCTTGTATATTTCATATTCTTCAAGAGTCTGTAATTGCTTCAGGGCAAGCAATATTCTAAGTTTGGGGGTATTTGTTCACTTGGTTTTATACCATTGATTTAGGCTTCTGAGACTAGAGTTTTGTATTGTTTTTGAGTATTTTGAGTCATTTTTGTTATATCTCATAGGTTAGGCAATAATTTCCATTATTTCGAGTCATTTGAGTGGTCATGTTTAAAGCTAATTATATTGAGTCTAGAGTCATTGTAATGAGTCGTGTGTCAAAAGAAGCAAGGATGATCAAACAACGAGAGATTGATTTGAAGAAATGCCCAAACGCATATGAAATTTTCATCACTGATAGGGTTTCGTATTTTGTCCATAACTCTCTCTACAAAATTGATATTAAGTTGATTCAAGTGGATATGTAAAGGTAAGAGATAGGGCTACAACTTTGATGAAGGGCGTAAAGGTAAATTCGGATATTTGCTTGGGGCGCTGCAGCTGAAGCCAGTCTTCAGCGCCTTGATCTGAAATTGTGCAGTGGCATTTTACGTTTGGGTGCTGCAGAGTGGTAATACCTTTTTAAGTTTGTGATCCTACTTTCTTCGTGTTTTTTTATTTTTATTTTCAGTTGTTAAAAAAATGTTGAGTCTCTATGTATTTGCCTTGAGTTGAGTCGAGTCGAGTCGTTTGTTGAACTGTAGAACTGCATGACTATGTGAATTTGTCGAATATGAGTTAAATGGTCCAAAGAACATGTGTTTGAGCGGTGATCTATGCTTCGTTCCATTAATTCCATCTACATGCATAATTCAGTTTGATTTATTTGAAAATGATTTATGAAGTTGAGTGTTTCTTGTAGGATCCCACCGGATTCTAGAACTTGTCTGATCACTAGTTGAGGCGAAATCCTAGGTGAAGTAACATTAAGGAAATGATTTAGGCCATCTTTGAACAAGCTAGAGCAAAAAATGCCTACCTTTATATTATATATTTTCACTAGTGTCCCCTTTGAGCCTGTTAAACCCGTTTTTGGCAACCAATCTTATACCTTGAGCTTATATGTGAAAATCCTAATTACCCATCACTCATACACACAAAATACTGAAGGTTGAGGAGGGTATGATAAGTAAGGTATGTGTTCACTTGCATGAAGTTGACGAGAAATAAGAAAATATGAAACCTCATGTGTAAAAATATACAAAAGAATAAGTTTGGGGGTTTCGAAAAATAAAATAAAATCAGTGAGTATAGGATCATAAAAGGAGAACAATGGAGAATTAAAAAAAAAGTGAAGGTAGCTAAAATCATTTGGATGCATTGAAATTTCATGCATAAGTTGCTTCTTGTGATAGTATTTAGATGCATTGAAATTTTGGCATAAATTGATATATAATTGCATATACATCATTTACCTCGATTTATGCCCACCATGTGTTTGATAAATGCCTCAATGAGAAATTTAACAATTTTGCATACCCTTCTTGGTTTATTGTTTGGAGGAGTTCACATGTCGATCACAATTATATAACATTGACGTATCTCCCATGGTCTTCACATGATATTGTGGTACTTTACCCCATTGCTCGTTTCCACGTGTTTGGTTTTGTTTGACAGGTTGGTATCGTGCCTCCTAAATCATAGAAAGGCAAGGAAAAAACCATCGGCCCTATGGAGTGCTACCAATTGGCCCTTGTTAGGAATTTTATTGTTTAGATTTTGATGAATGCCATGTAAAACTTAGAATAGAAAGTTGGCACCCCAATTCTTGTCAGAAAATGCATTGTAACAATTAGAGCCGGCCAAGGCGAGTTAAGTCGACTACGCCTAACATGCAAGAAGACAATCAAGACGGAAGGAAGACTACAGTGACAAAGTGAGTATGGCAAAGAAAAGAGTAGACGAACTCTCTTTTGAAGAAGCGGTGAAATGCGGCTAAGTGGAGTATCGGTCAAGTCAACTCGAGAAAAGCCAAGTCTCAGAGTTGAAGTGACAGAAGAGTCATCCAATGATTGGAAGTCGACTCTAAGTCACCTGGGAAAGCAAAGAAATGCAATCAAGTCGAGATAATCGTAAAAGATCCATTGCATACAAATCAAGAGATTTACTTAAACAAGTAATATCTCCATACCACCTTTCTCGAAGTGCTCAGTCCCGAAGCGTGCAAAAGGAATGAACAAATGGGAAGCACTACACCGTGTCGAACTCGAAAAGGTGAAAGAACAATTCATACGAGGAAATGGCAATTCCAAGGATCGCAACAAGACAAGCCAACGATTGCAAGTGATTTTCAAAAATAAGCCTATCTCTTCAACGGGCAAATTTTTGAAAGATCACTATAAAAGGCTGAGGAATGACTCTGAGAGAAGGTTACATGAACCACGAACATTCAAGAAATCAATTAAAATTATAACCAAATACTCTCAAATCATTCAAGATTAATCCTCAAGCCTACATTACGAAGTACATCAATCCAACACTAACCTTTTGTGAAGGAAAGAGAACTTCAATCAGTTGAAGAGGAAACTTTTGAAGAAAAGGGGTCTACATTCCACGAAGGTTTGTAGGAAGGTTCAAGGTCGAACCAAGTCTTAAGCTTTTGGAGGGCTTCGTGATCAAATCCAAAGAGCTTGAGCAAGTGAGTCTGTAGTAGCAAGGCAAACCCTGTGAAGAAGCTGAGTCGTCACGAGAAGCCACCGAGTGATCAAGTGATCAAGCGTCTCGATCGAGTCCCAAAGGATCAAGTTAGGCGTGTGATCAAGACTTGTATCCTGGACTGCTACCACTTTGTAAACTGATCATTACCTAGTGGATTCCTCCAGAGTTGGAGAAGAGAGGAGTAGAAGAATTACCCCATCTTCGAATCTCTATAAAAATTTCACTCGTGTCATTTACATTTCAAAGAATTTAATTCCTGCATTTTTTAACTCGCTTATATATCTTTGATAAATTTCCTATCCATTTGATAATACAAGTACTAAACCCAGACTAAACTCTTACTTAATCAAACTTAAGGGTGTTAAGTCTTCCGCTGAAAACAAAACCACAACTGAGTTAATTTAGAGTCAACAAATGAGTTATTCCATCAACAAATCGGTTGAGTCCATTGAGAGACTAACTCTCTTGATTGACTAAATCAACTATCCATCAAGGACACGATTGTGAAGAATCAACTCTGTATATTTAAAAGGACTAAATCGAAAATTTGGTAGGTTTATTCAACCCCCTTCTAAACCTTACACTTACACCCTTGGGACCTACAAGTGGTATCGAGCGGTTGGTTCATTGAACCCTCCGCACCGTTATCTTGAACTAGATTTCAAACTTTTCAAAGTCTGCTTTAGTACTTAAACTTTCAAAACTCTTTTTATCATTAAAAGTTATCATCATGGAAGCAAATTTAACACGCATCCCTATGTTCACAATTGAAGAATTTGATGATTGGAAAATTCGTATGCGAGGCTCATCTATCAAAGATTACATGATGAGATGTGGATAGTAATAGAAGATGGGCCACCGCAAATCTTAAAAGTGAACACACTGTAAGAAGAGTCTGCAAATTTGAAGGAGAAGAGGATGTTGCTCCCCAGGACACGATCATGGTTAAAAAACCAAGAACCGAATGGACAAATGATGACAGAAAAAGATATAACCTGGACAATGTAGCCAAGGACATCCTTTACAAAACCTTGACAAAGCCATGTTCAATAAAGTCAAATCATGCAAAACGGCTAAAGAAATGCAGGACAAGTGACATTGATTTGTGAAGGCTCGTGAGCAAATCAAAGAAAACAAATTATTAGTGGCATGTCGTAGAAATTTGAGAACTTCAAAATGATCTCGGAGAAAACCTGGATCAACTAGATGCTCGGTTCACGTAAATCACAAATGAGCTGTTCGCACTTGGAAAGGAATATACACGAAGGAAATGTGTATGAAGATCCTAAAAGTCTTCCAAATGAATGGGAAATGAAGGTCATGGCACCGAGACATTCCATGGACCTATCAAAGACATCCAACCATGAATTATTCTCGGACCTCAAAGCCTACGAGTTTGAGCCGAGAAGAAAAGACTGAGAAGAGACAAATTGTACCCAAAACAATTTGCTCTAATTGTTAAAGATGGGAAGAGAGTTGAGGTCAAAGAAGTCATTGATCCGTAAGAAATAGCCCCGATGGTCAATAGGTTCAACAAGTTCTTCAATAAGAACTACATGAGAGGAAAGGGTGAATCTTCCGAGAAGACACTCGGCTCCTCCAAATCAAGGGAAGATAGGCCAACCAAGAGAAATGATCATCAAAAAGTTGAGTATCAAAGGGTGACAATCCAAGAATGGAAAGAGTTGATCAAAAGGCTGAATATCTATGTTGAACTCGTAGACAACCAGGTCACTATGCCATTGATCGCTCATATCCTCGTAGTCAACAAATACAGAATGAAAAAGAAAGAAAGGTCTTCGAGAAAGAAGACAAGAAAAGAAAAAGGCAATGATGGCTGCGAGAGATCGGCCGAGACAAAAGTCAAGAGAGACAGTGACTCGAGAGCGGTGAAGTGACTACTCAAGTGACTCGAAGAAGAAGCCCTGATCCGCTTGATGGCCAAGGAACAAGATCAATCGACCAAGAAGATGAGGTACAATCTAACTCATCAAACTCGGACTCGATGATAGTGATCAGAAACACACACACTTCATCACCCACTGATCTTTATGATTCATTAGGCAAAATGATGAAAGATTTTGAACACATTAAATCCTCACACACACTGTTAAATGAGGAAAACAGCCTACTCAAGAGTCAAAACTCAAAGCTGACTAAGGAGCTGAGTACTCTAAGTCAAATAGCTGATGAGAATGAAAGTTTAAAGGCTGAAAATGCTAAATTAATAGCAGAAATTACTGCTATAGAAAAGAGGGAGAATGACCTCAAGAATGTTATTGCCTCATTCACTAAGGCATCTAAATCATTGGATGATCTTATTATGAGTCAAAGAGAATGTGGAGACAAAACAGGCTTAGGATTTAATTCCTCTATGCTATGTCAAACCTCAAAAGTAATTTTGGAAAAAGGATCTTCAAGCCATGAAGAATCAAAAATCCAAAACTCTAAATGTTGCACACACATTCAATCCAAAGCACCATAACAAGAAAACTGCCTTGGTTATAAAGGAAAAGGAAAACAACCATTGAGTGCGTTGAAAGGACAAAATGAGAAGAGATTCACCGAGTTCCTCAAAAACTCCAAACAAAAATTACTCAGAAAGAAGAAGCGAGCTACCAAAAATCCCGAAAAATCTACAAGAGAAATACATATGATGGGAATGGTAGAAAATATCCAAGCCAAGTGATTGGAATAATGTAAACTATCGCATAAACTTATGGAATATAAGCCCAAATGGCAAAGGCCTAGAACTCAACAAAGGCCATTCCAAAAGTACAAGAGCTTTCATCAACACATATGCACCTAGGCACTACACTCAAACACACCACAATTACCCAAGAAAGGCAATTGCTAAAACACATATGCAGCATACGACAAAAGGGACAATCAGTATGAACCTAAAATCCCAAGCAATTTGCCAGGATTAATTATGATTATGGCACGATAGATGGCAACCCCTTAGAGTCAAATCATTTGGCTATAGGTTGGTTGGATCATCTTACAATTCTAACCCCTCAGGACCCAGGACAAGTATGGGTACCTAAAACTTAATCTCCTTGATTGCAGGTTCAAGGAACAGTGAGTGCCAAGGAACCTGGTACATGGATAGTGGTCGTTCCCGGACACATGACATGAAACAAGAGAAATCTGTCAAAATTCAAGGAGTAAAAGGAGCAAAAGTGATATTTAGAGGAAATGAAGCTCCCGGTGAAATAAGAGGCATTGGATCCATCAAGAGCAATGGATTAGAAATCACAGATGTTGCATATGTTGAAGGACTCAACTTCAACTTATCGAGCATCATCAACTCTGCGTGACAAGGGTTACAATGTTGATTCAACATGGGTATATGCCAAATCAAGGATATTGAATCAAATGAAGTTGTCTTTGCGAGGATGTAGAACCGAGAAGAATATGTATGTCGTGGATTGGTCAATCGCAACACCCAAAGACTGCCTACTAGCAAAAAGCACATTGAATCAAGTTGGTTTGGTACAAAAAAAGCGAGTCACCCGAATTTCAAAACAATTAACAAGTCGGCAAGAAGTCATCTTGTGGAAGGACTACTGACTCGATATACAAAAAGGAGAATATATGTGACGCATGTCGAAGGAAAACAAATCAAGTCGTCATTCAAAGAAAAGACATGCCCATCTTCAACAAGAATATTGCATCCGCTTCATATGGAGCTATTTGGCCCAAATGGAACCAAACAAAGATAAGTGGAAAGAAATACACCTTGGTGGTAGTAGATGACTACTCAAGATATACATGGACAATATTCATGTGTAAGAAGAAAGAAACTCTACAAAAACTACCACAAATGATGAAGAGGATTCAAAACGAGAAGAGTCAAACCATTATCAAAATAAGATCGATGGAGGAGGAACTGAGTTTGTCAATGGAATAATAACTCAAAAGATTGTATTGAGAATGGTATTGGTCATGAACTATCGCCAGCAAGGACTCCACAGAATGGAGTTGCGAGAGAAAGAAGGAAAATTAACCCTCAAAGAAGCAAGCAGGACCATGTTAGTCAAGACGAGTTACCAAAGATTTTGGGTGAAGCAATCAACACAACTTGCTACACCCAAAACAGATGTATGATAAAATGACACCGACAAAGACTCCCTATGAGATTTGGACTGGAAGAAAACCAAATGTTGCATATTTGAGAATATTTGTATATAAATGCTTCATCCACAACAATGGCAAAGACAATCTAAAGGCTTTTGATGCTAAAGTGATGAAGGTATCTTCTTAGGATACTCACCGAAAGCAAAGCCTACAGAGTACTCAACAAAAGAACTATGGTTGCGTAATAATCCATTCATGTGGTATTCGATGAGCCAAATGTAAATAGAGAAGACATTGAAGAGTCATAAGCTGAATCATCCAACCATACAGAAGAGTCCCTATGTCTTTTGAAGCTGTGGGATTATCAATTCGAAGAAGATGAGATTGCTGAATCTCAAAAACAGCTAGAAAATTTGCAGCTAAGTGATTACGAGAGAGCTGACCACAGCGACACAGCTGCAAGTCGACTGAATCCAACTAACTCACTCCAACCTGATGTAAGATGGCTGAGAGATCATCCACCAGAACTTGTCATTGGAGATATAAGAGAAGGTGTCAAAACAAGATCCAGAACTCAACAAGAAGCCATGTTCACATGCTTCATCTCGCAAATAGAACCCAAAGACGTGTCACAAGCTTTGGACGACACACATTGGATTCAAGCTATGCAAGAAGAGCTGAATCAGTTTGAAGGAAATAAAGTATGGGATTTAGTGCAAAGACCCATACATCAAAATGTTATTGGCACCAAATGGGTGTTCAGAAATAAGATGAACGAGGAAGGTTCTGTGGTAAGAAACAAAGCAAGACTAGTAGCCAAAGGATATTGCCAAGAAGAAGGGATAGATTTTGATGAAACATTTGCCCCTGTAGCAAGATTGGAAGCTATAAGGATGTTTCTTGCCTATGCTGCTCACAAGGATTTCATTGTATATCAGATGGATGTAAAAAGTGCATTCCTGAATGGTTTATTGGAAGAAGAAGTGTATGTTGAACAACCTTTAGGATTTGAGCAGAAGACTCTTGGAGATAAGGTATACAAACTCAAGAAAGCTCTATATGGATTGAAACAGGCACCCAGAGCTTGGTATGATACCTTGTCACAATTCCTAACTGAAAATGGATTCACAAAAGGAAAAGTAGATAGAACACTTTTCAGAATTCAAGACAAAAAGAGTATACTGCTTGTTCAAATATATGTGGATGACATCATTTTTGGATCTACAAACAAAGAGCTGTGTGAAAAATTTTCAAACCTCATGCAAAGTAAATTTGAAATGAGCATGATGGGAGAGCTGACATTCTTCCTTGGACTCCAAGTGAAACAGCTGAAGGAAGGAACCTTCATAAGTCAAACAAAATACACCAGAGATTTAATGAAGAAGTTTGGTATGGAGGATAAATCTTCTGTAAAAATACCAATGAATACATCAGTCAAAATGGACATGGATGCAGATGGCAAGCCTGTAGATCAAACAAGATACAGAGCACTTATTGGATCATTGCTCTATCTCACGAAGCCATGTTCCAAGCGGGCGGATTACATTGCCAAGAAGAAGGGATAGATTTTGATGAAACATTTGCCCTCGTAGCAAGATTGGAAGCTATAAGGATGTTTCTTGCCTATGCAAACATCACAAGAATTTCATTGTATATCGATGGATGTAAAAAGTGCATTCCTAAATGGTTTATTGGAAGAAGAAGTGTATGTTGAACAACCTCCAGGATTTGAGCAAAAGACTCTTGGAGACAAGGTATACAAACTCAAGAAAGCCCCCGTATGGATTGAAACAGCACCCGTGAGCTTGGTATGATACCCTGTCACAATTCCTAATCGAAAATGGATTCACAAAAGGAAAAGTAGATAGAACACTTTTCGAATTCAAGACAAGAAGAGTATATCGCTTGTTCAAATATATGTGGATGACATTATTTTTGGATCCACTAACAAAGAGTCGTATGAAAAAATTTCAAACCTCATGCAAAGTAAATTTGAAATGAGCATGATGGGAGAGTCGACATTCTTCCTTGACTCCAAGTGAAACAAACAAGGATGGAACCTTCATAAGTCAAACAAAATACACCGTAGATTTAATGAAAATGTTTGGTATGGAGGATAAGTCTTCTCAGAAAAATACTAATGAACACATCAAAAAATGGACATGGATGCGGATGGCAAGCCCGTAGATCAAACAAGATACAGAGCACTTATTGGATCATCGCTCTATCTCCCAAAGAAGAGCCGTACATCACCTTTGTCAGAGGTGTATGTGCAAGATTTCAATCTGCTCCAAAAGAGAGCCATATGACAAAGCCTAAGAGAATTTTGAGATACTTGAAAGGAAGCCAAGAAGTAGGCCTATGGTATCCAAAGGAAGGTGGATTCAAGCTAATTGGCTATTCAGATTCTCGACTATGCTGATGCAGAGTGGACAGAAGAGCACTTCGTGCACATGTCAAATGCTAGAAACAGTGATTTCCTGGTTTAGCAAGAAGCAAAATTCAATAGCCACCTCTACAAAATGAGGCGAGAATACATAGCATGCGGCAGCTGTTGTGCCCAAGTCCTATGGATGAGACAAAGAAATGAAAGACTATGAAGTTGAGGAAAAAGAAATTCCAATCATGTGTGATAACACAAGTGCAATAGCAATCACTCGTAATCCTGTGTTGCACTCAAGAACAAAGCATATTGATGTCGATATCATTTCATAAGAGATCACGTTGAAAAGAAAGACATCATCCTGGAATATATCTCAACCGATAAACAACTAGCCGACATCTTCACAAAACCATTATGTGAGTCAAGATTTGAAGAACTCAAACATGAGTTAGGGTTAATTGAGCTGAGTTAACTTTGAAAAGACTCAAAGAAAAGAAATGGAACACAAAAAGTGAAAAAGAGTGAACACACAAATCACCAAGAATCACTATATCGGAAAGACATCTTTACCCAAGTCACTAATAGCCGAGTCACTAAGAGAACTCTGTGAGAAGTGGAGTTAAATCGGCTAAGGGATAAGTTCGAGTCACTTATGAGCAAAGTGACAAAAACGCAATCGTTTGACTAAGCGGGAATGTTTTAAGGAATACGTCAAAGATAATGATGATGTGTACGCATAAAAGCCGCACACCAAGCTTATGATTGGATATAAATGCTTTGCCGCATTAAATACGAGACATTAAATGCTAAATAGGCGTGCAAAATCTAAGCCGTTGATTTCGATCACATTTCAAAAACCACCCGCACGCCCTTTCATAAACCATATTTAAACCATTTTCGTCCATTTCTCTCTCACACTTCTAAAACTTCATTTCTTTCTCTCAAAAGCAAAGGCAAAATTCTCTCGAAACCCTATCTATCTTCAAATCAATTTCTCGAGTTTTTTTTTCGATATAATCCCAAAAATGGCACCAACTTATGACTTTACCAAGTTAGGAAAGCAAATCCACACCGGCTCTACGGTGGATTTCGACGGAATGGTGAAACAGGGGTCCGAGGACACCCTAGTGAAGAAAATCGCCGAAAAGTTGGAAACGTCCCCGGCCAAACCGCTTTACGTTAGAATATCCGATGACATATGTGGAGTAGGTCGCACAATTCTACGTGAATGCCGAGATTCACGATGAAGGAATAAAGTCATCTGCTTCACGGAAAGTAGTGACTATCTCTCCAAGGATTTGGCCGAACATTGCTCACTACCGGCAGAGGGAGCATCGTGATTAAACGGGGTTTATGTAAACTTGGCTGATGCTTGGAAAGAAATAGCCAAGCCCGATCGTCTTTGATAAAATAGTATACACAAACAAACAAGACGCCAAGGAGGATTATCACAAGTCATTGGACATAGTTGCCAAATGTATCGACATCAAATTTGGCGGCTTTGACCAATCACAAAGGCAAAGCTGATTGTAATGGCAATCATCGCGAGAAAAAGAAGATAAATCCGAGTTTGTCTACACAGACTCGCCGAACGTGGGAACAAATCCTTCAAGGAAGATGGCTCATTTGGAGGATCCTCAGATATGGCCTAGTGATTGGCCGCTAACGGAGGTGAAAGGAGTTCCTCTTAGACATGGGAAAGCATTCCATGTTAACAAGAGGATGTTCAGAGCAAATCTCTCTCGCGCAAGAAAGAGAGCTTACGCCAAGAGAGGCGACACAAGTGAGGGGGAATCACCCCAAGATACAACTTGTTTCCTCTCCAACCAAGAAGAAAGCTACCCCGCACTGCTAAGAAGATCTGCCCCAAAGAAAGAAAACCAAACATGCTCCCCCCCCTGCAAAATAGAGTCACCCGCCCCGGCCGTGTCTCCCGCCCTGCGCAGCAGGGCCGATCGAGAAGGACTCACAAATACCTTCTCCGATTGTCAAAAAGAGGAGAACGAGAAGCCAAGATGGCCAGCTCCGAAAAAGACACCAAAGACGGCCCCCGCCGCCTAAGACTAAAAGAAACCGTCTCGAACCGTAAATCCCTCCGGTACAAACTAGAGACGAAGAAGAATTGTCATGCACTCCGAGCTTGAGAAACCGGCCGAGTCACCACTCACCGGAGCAGACATCGAGACTCGGCCGGAGAAGAGTCTCGGATGTAATTGATGAAACAAACCAAGTCTCTCTGAAAGGCGTCAAATGAGAGGCAACCGAAGACACGCTTGTAGTCCACACAAATTGAAACACAAGAAGAAGCTGATAAAGCGGATAGTGATGTGATGATCCTATCCCCACTTTACCCGGACATCCAAAATCGCCTGGGGAGTGGAGGAAATGGAAATTGAGTCGATCCAGGGAATAGTTCCAACGGCCTGAGTTTATAGAAGAAGAAGAGGAACTGTTGAGCTTCCTTGGATCGACCATCGTATCCCAAAGACTGGATGAAGACAATCGCACAGACATCCTGCAGATCTACAAGGACAAGGAGAAAGAAAAGCATGCGAGAGAAAGGCGAGGCACGTGAGAAGGCCGCATCTGTCCTATCTCCTACACCACGTAACACACACATCCTCTCCTTGATGTCTTCTCTAACAGCCGATGAGGATCGGAAAATGTCACGCCCGCGTAAGAGTTGCAAATGCGCAAAGCATTGCACGAATCAAGAATCTTTCACGAGCAAAGACCGATGGAGGGACCAGGAGAGTCCTCCGAACACACCGAAATTGATCCAATGGGAGTGGTTCAAAGAAATCGCCATCGTTGTTGCTGCCACCACTTCCCCACTCACTCGGAAGAAGCAATAAGGGACTGGCGATGAAACGGGATAGTGGGGACCCCGAGCGAGCTAACCCTATTGAAGGTGTTTTACCACCTTCCCAACGGCTGAACATTCAATCGAAATAGCCGGGAGTTTGGAGACGAGTGACCCCATTCCAAGTCACTCACCGGTGCGCCACCGAGTGGGAAACTCCCTCCACTACAACAAGGTTGGAGGATGTCGCAGATGACTCCACAACGAATCAAGGAGGCGAAGTAGAGAAAATACAAACACAAGAAGAACAACAAGTTGCCATCAACGAAGCTCGGACAGTTGAGATCTGTCTCACCGAGGTGCCAACCGCTCTGAAGGCTAATGACGCCGCCGAGGCGCAGTGAGGCACGATGGAACGGCCCAGGAGTTAACACTGGGCGATGAAAGTGCAATCCATGGGGTTGAGACTCAAATGGATGCCACCGCAGAAGACCCTAAGACACCGACACCGAAAGGGAGGACCAAGGCCTCGCCGGCAGAGAGACTCGGCCGGAGGTAATGAAGGCCACGGGAGGTTGAGACTTCCCGGGGTAAGGTAGTCAAGTAGAGAACATCTCTCCCGCTATCATCGACCCATCCGAGAAGGAGATAAGCGCACTTCATGATTCCCAGGATAATCCCGATGTCACCTTTCGGGATCGGAAGCGAAGAAGAAAATTGAGTCATCCCCCGTGATGATCCAAAAGACTCAACATGCGGATGTTCCAAGCACGAGCAAGTCGATCCCAAGACTACTCACAAACCTTTAATTTTGATGATGAGCCACCAATGGAAATCTCATCATCGTCCGATGACGCTATCGATAAGGCCGAGGACCGGTCTACTCATTGGAAAAATCACCGAGACCAACGAAGGCTGTTGGCCGAGGCTCAAAAAATCGGACCACTTCACAACAAAACCCAACAACTGAGTCCATCGCGCAAGCCGCTCAAGAGCTGCATAGGATCGATTCCCAAAAAAGAACTTCACGCGCACCGCTCATCATCGAATGATCCCGGTTGGCGGTGATGAATCCTTTGTAGAATCTTTTCCTTTTTCCCCGGAGATACCGAACTCCATGAAGAGTCGAAACGAACAAGCACGCTACCCGCACTGTACCCCTCGTTTTTCAATCGTGCACCATTGTTCCAAACTGATTATGATTTTGACGCATGGCCATCACCGCAACGGAAGAATCACCAAGTCCGCGAAGTGTTCAAGGCATTATTCGCGAGATTGAACGGATGGAGAGGCATCGTGCCTCTATGGATATGCGATCGACAACAGAGATGCCAATCTCACTTTGCGATTTAAGAGGCATAACAAATCGGATCGGGAATGGTGGCAACAAAGAAGAAACAATGCGTGTGGAACAAGTGAGATACTTCAGGACATTGTTCAACAAGTTTCTTGGTATGGAGAGCAAAATGCCGATGCAAAAACGGTCGAGAGAACATATTGAGCACATGCATGAAGCTCACATTGCCGAGGTTAAGGCTGCTGCGTGAGCAAAACAAGAGTGATCTACAAATGCGTTGGAAGAGACCATGAATACAAAATTCAGCCTTCTCATGGCTGAGATGAAGCGATTTCAAAGAGAGTCCAACGCTATTCGATCCGAATTTCGTGTTGCATACTCTGCCCGGCAGACTCGAGACAAAACTCAACTATCGCCAGCTCGACTTCCCGCTGCAAGTCTATTTCGTGCGTTCTTCTCTCCTTTGATGATGCCAAAAAGGGGGAAGAGGAATACCTAAAGCGCAAGGGGGATCCGGTTGAGAAGGAAGGAAGCGGTGCGAAGGAAAATCAGGTGAGGAAGTGTTAAAACAGAAAGAAAGGAAAATCTGGCGGGGGAAGGATCAAAAGATATGACCTTGATGATTGCACAAACCCTCAACAGGTCCCACACGGTGACATTATCGCAGCAAACTCCCCTCAGAACTCGCCCACTCCAACACTCTGATCTATGGTCAAAAGAGAAAACAATTGAAGCGAGGGATGAAGGAAGTGGAAGGAAGAATGGATGCCCGAGTTATGAACATCTTGAAAGAACATGGAGGCATTCCAAGAGACGAGACACTTATGCCATTTCGGATGTCGGGACGAGCCACGATCAGTTGATGAATTTAAAACGCTCGAATTTGAAGGATACTTTGCAAAAATGTCTATGGCTCAAGCTTGGGACTTGTCTTGGGAAAAGGGCCTCATGTTATGTGAAGAAGAGGACAGCGGCGGACTACCGGCATCCTCTCTGGGTCACTCCGCCGGTCACTCACCTGGAAAGAAGAAGACCCCAAAGATCAAGATACGCCCGCAGGTAGAGGAAGAAGCGATGGTGGAGGAAGAAGCTTGCACTAGGCCTCGCCCAAGAATATTGAATACATAGATCCAGGGAAAGAAAGGAGGGATCTACCTGGTGAAGGCTTGACCAAGTGGCAAATTTGCAAGTGGGTAAAAGTAACGCCGAGTATGCAAAAAGATTAGAAGAAGTAAACAAGAGACAAACTCAGCTATGGGAGGAAAGACAGAAAGAATAAGAAGAGATGAAGCTGCCAGGAAGGCATATGAAAAGAAAAAAAAGAAGCGCAAAATGATGATGAGAAAAAGAGAAGAAGAGAAGAAGATCTTGAACAAGATGAAACAAGGAGACATCGAAGGAGATGAAGTGTTCTTGTCCACCCCCTTCGTGTATTTTATAAGGTAAATACATACCATGTAAGTCTTCTCAAATAAAGTCAGAAATTCTTTATTTTTTTGTAGACAAATACGTGCTCGATACACCTTGTAAACATTTGTGTAAAAGAATAAGAATGTTATGATCAATAAAAAGATTGATTCTCAACGCATACATTCTATGTCAATACACTATCTGTATGTATCTTTGCTATTTGCATTTTTGAATGGTTTAAGTTTTGGCATCATCAAAAAGGGGGAAATTGTTAGGAATTTTATTGTTTAGATTTTGATGAATGCCATGTAAAACTTAGAATAGAATGTTGGCACCCCAATTCTTGTTGTAAAATGCATTGTAACAATTAGAGCCGCTGCCGAGCTGAGTTAAGTCGCCTACGCCCTAACATGCAAGAAGACAATCAAGACGGAAGGAAGACTCACGTGAGACAAACCGAGTATGGCAAAGAAGAGTAGACGGGAACTCTATCAAGAAGCGGTGAAATGCAAATTAAGTGGAGTATCGATCAAGTTAACTCGAGAAAAGCCAAGTCTCAAGTTGAAGTGACAAGAGTCATCCAATGATTGGAAGTCGACTCTAAGTCACCTGGGGAAAGCAAAGAAATGCAAAATGTCGAGATAATCGTAAAAAGATCCATTGCACGTAAATCAAGAGATTTACTTAAACAAGTAATATCTCCATACCACCTTTCTCGAGTGCTCGACCCGAAAGCGTGCAAAAGGAATGAACAAATGGGAAGCACTACACCGTGTCGAACTCGAAAAGGTGAAAGAACAATTCATACGAGGAAATGGCAATTCCAAGGATCGCAACAAGACAAGCCAACGATCGCAAGTGATTTTCAAAAATAAGCTATCTCTTCAACGGCAAATTTTTGACAGATCACTATAAAAGGCCGAGGAATGACTCGAGAGAAGGTTACCTGAACCACGAACATTCAAGAAATCAATTAAAATTATAACCGTAAATACTCTCAAATCATTCAAGATTAATCCTCAAGCCTACATTACGAAGTACATCAATCCAACACTAACCTCGTGAAGGAAAGAGAACTTCAATCGCCTGAAGAGGAAACTTTTGAAGAAAAGGGGTCTACATTCCACGAAGGTTTGTAGGAAGGTTCAAGGTCGAACCAAGTCTTAAGCTTTTGGAGGGCTTCGTGATCAAATCCAAAGAGCTTGAGCAAGTGAGTGTAGTAGCAAAGCAGTGCGCCTGTGAAGAAGCCGAGTCGTCGAGAAGCCGGTGAGTGATCAAGGCGTCTCAGATCGAGTCCCAAAGGATCAAGTTAGGCGTGTGATCAAGACTTGTATCCTGGACTGCTACCACTTTGTAAACCGATCATTACCTAGTGGATTCCTCCAGGAGTTGGAGAAGAGAGGAGTAGAAGAATTACCCCATCTTCGAACCTCTATAAAAATTTCACCGTGTCATTTACATTTCAAAGATTTTAATTCCCGCATTTTTAATCGCTTATATATGCTTGATAAATTTGCTATCCATTTGATAATACAAGTACTAAACCAAGCACTAAACTCTTACTTAATCAAACTTAAGGGTGTTAAGTCTTCCACAAAAACAAAACCACAAATTGAGTTAATTTAGAGTCAACAAATGAGTTATTCCATCAACGTACTCGGTTGAGTCTCATTGAGAGACTAACTCTACCGATTGACTAAATCAATCATCCATCAAGGACACAACTGGGTGAAGAATCAACTCAGTATATTTAAAAGGACTAAATCGAAAATTTGGTAAGGTTTATTCAACCCCCTTCTAAACCTTACACTTACACCCCTTGAGACCTACAAATTGTTGCTTCTCTTTCACCCCACGATTCTGACGAGGAGTTGCACCTCTTCCACTGAGGACAATGGTTATATTAAGTTTGGGGGGAGTGGTAATACCTTTTTCAATTTGTGATCCTACTTTCTTCGCATTTTTTTTTATTTTTCAGTATTTAAAAAAATGTTGAGTCTCTATATATTTGCCTTGAGTTGAGTCGAGTCGAGTCGATTGTTGAACTGTAGAACTGCATGACTAAGTGAATTTGTCGAATATGAGTTAAATGGTCAAAAGAACATGTGTTTGAGCGGTGATTTACGCTTCGTTCCATTAACTCCATCTACATGCATAATTCAGTTTGATTTATTTGAAAATGATTTATGAAGTTGAGTGTTTCTTGTATGATCCCACCGGATTCTAGAACATGTCTGATCACTAGTTGAGGCGAAATCCTAGGTGAAGTAACATTAAGAAAATGATTTAGGCCATCTTTGAACAAGTTAGAGCAAAAAATGCCTACCATTATATTATATATTTTCACTAGTGTCCCCTTTGAGCCTGTTAAACCCGTTTTTGGCAACCAATCTTATACCTTGAGCCTATATGTGAAAATCTTAATTACCCATCACTCATACACACAAAATGTTGAAGGTTGAGGAGGGTATGATAAGTAGGGTATGCGTTCACTTGCATGAAGTTGCCGAGAAAAAGAAAATATGAAACCTCATTTGTAAAAATATACAAAAGAATAAGTTTGGGGGTTTCGAAAAATAAAATAAAATCACTGAGTATAGGCTCATAAAAGGAGAACAATGGAAAATTAGAAAAAAAAGTGAAGGTAGCTATTTTGTTTGGCGAGTTGAAGAAATTGACAATTGTGTGTTTATGTGATTTGAATCATTTAATCCTATATTTTCTGATCATATCCTAAGCCCACATTACAAGCTTTGAAAGCCCTATTGATCCTTGTGTTACATTAGCCTATATTAGTGGAGATTAGTGTGAATGACAAGCTTATGGAGTCCGGTAAGCACTTCATATGGATATTCAAAAAGTGGATCATTTTGACAATACTTGATTGCATGAATCTATTTGAATAAGGTAAACAGAGTTGGCATGTACATTCCACACTTTTGATCACAATGTTAAAATGCATGTTTGATTGGTAGTGAAACGAGTATTGAGACAAATGATTTTAGTTGTGAAGTTTTGCAGTTAGTCGGGTCGAATAAGTTTTGTACATTTTTGTGTCTTGTATATTTCATATTCTTCAAGAGTCTGTAATGTTTTGTATAGAGTTTTGTATTGTTTTTGAGTATTTTGGGTCGTTTTTGTTATATCTCATAGGTTTGGAATTAATTTCCATTATTTCGAGTCATTTGAGTGGTCAAGCCATGTTAAAGCCAATTATATTGAGAATAGAGTCATTGTAATGAGTCGTGTGTCAAAAGAAGCAAGGATGATCAAACAACGAGAGATTGATTTGAAGAAATGCCCAAACGCGTATGAAATTTTCATCACTGACAGGGTTGTGTATGTTGCCATAACTCTCTCTACAAAATTGATATTTAGTTGATTCAAGTGGCTATGGAAAGCTAAGAGATAGGGCTACAACTTTGATGAAGGGTGTAAAGGCAAAGTCGGACATTTTTCGTGGCGCTCAGCCTAAGGCCTGGTGTCGCAGTCGCCCGATACAAATCAGTGGTGGCATTTTACGTTTGGGCACCGCAGCGCCCAGGCCGAGGGCTGCAGCGCCCGTGGGCAGACAAAACAATAAAACTCCAATTTTTGGATCTAAAAAGGGGGTACTATAAATAGATACATGGGAGGCTTGATCTAGGGCATGGAGGACACTTGGGGATGAAAACTGTAGGAATTTTATTGTTTAGATTTTGATGAATGCCATGTAAAACTTAAAATAGAAAGTTGGCACCCCAATTTCGTTGTAAAATGCATTGTAATGAAAAGAGCTGGCCAAGCCGAGTCAAGACAAACTACGCCCTAACATGCAAGAAGACAATCAAGACGGAAGGAAGACTCACGTGAGACAAATGAGTATGGCAAAGAAGAGTAGACGGAACACTATCAAGAAGAAAGCAGATGCACTGAGTGGAGCATCACCAAGTCAACTCAAGAAAAGCCAAGTCTCAAGTTGAAGTGACGAAGAGTCATCCAATGATTGGAAGGCGACTCTAAGTCACCTGGGGAAAGCAAGGAAATGCAGTCAAGTCGAGATAATCGTAAAAGAACCGTTGCATTTAAAATCAAGAGATTTACTTAAACAAGTAATATCTCCATACAACCTTTCTTGAGTGCTCACCCTTAAGCGTGCAAAAGGAATGAACCAATGGGAAGACGACACCGTGTCGAACTCAAAAGGTGAAAAGAATAATTCATACGAGGAAACGGCAATTCCAAGAACTGCGCAAGCCAACGACGTAAAGTGACTTTCAAAAATAAGCCTATCTCTTCAACGGGCTTATTTTTGAAAGTTCACTATAAAAGGCCGAGGAGTTAGTTTGAGAAAAGAATGCATGAATGACACAGGCGTGAGATACACAAGCACATTAGAAAAACTCGAAACAATCTCAATCCTCAAGCCTACATTTCTAAGTACATCAATCCAACACTCACTGTGAAGGAAAGAGAACTTCAATCGCTTGAAGAGGAAACTCTTGAAGAAAAGGGTCTACTTTCCAGAAGGATTGTAGAAAAGTTCAAGGTTGAACTAAGTCTTAAGCATTTGGAGGGCTTCGTGATCAAATCCAAAGAGCTTGAGCAAGTGAGTCAGAGTAGCAAGGCAAATGCCTGTGAAGAAGCCGAGTCGCACGAGAAGCCACCGAGTGATCAAGCGTCTCATCGAGTCCCAAAGGATCAAGTCGGGCCGTTGTGATCAAGACTTGTATCCGGACTGCTACCACTTTGTAAACCGATCATTACTTAGTGGATTCCTCCAGAGTTGGAGAAGAGATGAGTAGAAGAATTACCCCATCTTCGAACCTCTATAAAAACTTTCTTTCGTGTCATTTACATTTCAAAGATTTAAATTCTCGCACTTTTAATTGCTTATATCTCACGATAAATTTGCTATCCATTTGATAATTTACAAGTACTAAATCAAGCTCTAATATCTTGTTTAATCAAACTTAAGGGTGTTAAGTCTTCCAATAAAAATAAAACCACAAATTGAGTTAAATTGTAGCCAACAAAATGAGTTACTCCATCAACAAATCAAATTTGAGTCATTGAAAGATTAACTCTACTGAGTGACTAATTCGACTGTCCATCAAGGACACAAACTGTAGTAGAATTAACTCAGAGATTTAAAAGGACTAAATCGAAAATTTGGTAAGGTTTATTCAACCCCCCTTCTAAACCTTACACTTACACCCCTTGGGACCTACAAGTGGTATCGAGCGGTTGGTTCATTGAACCCTCCGCACCGTTCTTGAACTAGATCTCCAAAACTTTTTAAAGTCCGCTTAGTACTTAAACTTTCAAAACTCTTTTTATTAAAAGTCATTATCATGGAAGCAAATCTAACACGCATCCCTATGTTCACTATTGAAGAATTTGATGATTGGAAAATTCGTATGCGAGCTCATCTATCAAAGATTACATGATGAGATGTGGATAGTAATAGAAGACGGGCCTCTACAAATATTAAAAGTGAACACATGCGAAGAGTTGCAAAACAAGGAGAAGAAGATGTTGCTCCCCGCACCAGTCATGGTTGAAAAACCAAGAACTCGAGTGGACAAATGATGACAAAAAAGATACAACCTGGATAATGTAGCCAAGGACATCCTCTACAAAACTCTTGGACAAAGCCATGTTCAACAAAGTCAAATCATGCAAAACGGCTAAAGAAATGGGACAAGTTGACATTGATTTGTGAAGGCTCGTGAGCAAATCAAAGAAAACAAATTGTCGATGCAGTACAAAAATTTGAAAATTTCAAAATGATCTCGGGAGAGAATCTGGATCAACTGGACGCTCGGTTTAAAATCACAAATGAGCTGTCTACACTTGGAAAGGAATATACACGAGAAGAAATGTGTATGAAGATCCTAAAAAGTCTTCCACCGAATGGGAAATGAAGGTCATGGCACCGAGACATTCCATGGACCTATCAAAGACATCCAACCATGAACTATTCTCGGACCTCAAGGCCTATGAGTTTGAGCCGAGAAGAAAAGACTAGGAAGAGACAATGTACCCAAAACAAATGCTTAATTGTCAAAGATGGGAAGAGAGCTGAGGTCAAAGAGGCAATTGACCCGAAGAAATAGCCCCGATGGTTAAAAGATTTAACAAGTTCTTTAACAAGAACTACAAGAGAGAAAGGGTGAATCTTCCGGAAGACACTCAGCTCCTCCAAATCAAGGGATGATAGGCCAACCAAGAGAATGATCATCAACAAGTTGAGTATCAAAGGGCGACAACTCAAGAGTAGAAAGAGCCGATCAAAAGGCTGAATATCTATGTTGGAATTGTAGACAACCAGGTCACTATGCCATTGATGCTCATATCCGTAGTCAACAAGTACAGGAATGAAGAAGAAAGAAAGGTCTTCGAGAAAGAAGACAAGAAAAGAAAAAGGCAATGATGGTGAGAGACTGCCGAGACAAATGTGCAAGTCAAGAGAGACAAATGATTCAGAGAGCAAGAAGTCGACTACTCGAGTGACTGAAGAAGAAGCCTTGATCCGCTTAATGGCCAAAGAACAAGATCAAGAAGATGAGGTACAATCTAATTCAACAAGCTCGGACACTAGTGATAGTGACCGTGACACACACACTTCATCACCTACCGATCTTTATGATTCATTAGGCAAAATGATGAAAGATTTTGAGCACATTAAATCCTCACACACACTATTGAATGAGGAAAACAGCCTTACTTAAAAGTCAAAACTCAAAGTGACTAAGGAGCCGAGTACTCTAAGTCAAATAGCTTGAAAATGAAAGTTTAAAGGTCGAAAATGTTAAATTAGTAGCGAAATTGTCGCTATAGAAAAGAGGAGAATGACCTCAAAAATGTTATTGCCTCATTCACTAAGGCATCTAAATCATTGGATGATCTTATTATGAGTCAAAGAGAATGTGGAGACAAGACAGCTTAGATTTAATTCCTCTCGTGCCATGTCAAACCTCAAGAGTAATTTTGGTAAAAGGATCTTCAAGTCATGAAGAATCAAAAACCCAAAACTCTAAATGTTGCACACACATTCACTCCAAAGCACAATACTAAGCAAACTCGGCCTTGGTTACAAAAGAAAAGGAAAATGACCGATTGAGTATCTTTGAAAGGACAATGAGAAGAGATTCACTGAGTCCTCAAAGAAACTCCTAATGAAAATACTCAAAAAGAAAAATGAGCTACCAAAAATTCCGAAAATCCATAAAAGAAATACATATGATGGGAATGGTAGAAAATATCCAAGCCAAGCTGATTGGAACAATGTGAACTATCAAAGATGACTTATGGAATATAAGCCCAGTGGCAAAGGCCTAGAACTCAACAAAGGCCATTCCAAAAGTATAAGAGCTTTCATCAAAGACACACATGCACCTAGGCACTACACTCAAAAGGACCACAATTACCCAAGGAAGGCAATTGCTAAAACACATATGCGGGCATACGGACAAAAGAGACAACAGTATGAACCTAGAATCCCCAAGCAATTTGCCGAATTAATTATGATTATAGCATCGATAGATGGCAACCCCTTAGAGTCAAATCATTTGGCTATAGGTTGGTTGGATCATCTTACAATTCTAACCCCTCAGACCCGCATAAGTATGGGTACCTAAAACTTAATTTCCTTGATTGCGGAGTTCAAGAATGAAATTGAGTGCCAAGGAACCTGGTACATGGATAGTGGTCGTTCCGGACATATGACAGAAATAAGAGAAATCACAAAATTCAAGGAAGTCAAAGGAGCCAAAGTCATATTTGGAGGAAATGAAGCTCCTGGTGAAATAAGAGGCATTGGATCCATCAAGAGGAACGGATTAGAAATCACGATGTTGCATATGTTGAAGGACTCAACTTCAACCTCATCGAGTATCGATCACTGCGTGACAAGGGCTACAATGTTGGATTCAACATGGGTGTATGCCAAATCAAGGATATTGAATCAAATGAAGTTGTCTTTGCAAAGGAAATAGACAAGAATATGTATGTAGTGGATTGGTCAACCGCAACACCCAAAGACTGCCTACTAGCAAAGAAAGACAAATTAATCAAGTTGGTTGTGGCACAAAAGCTGAGTCACCCGAATTTCAAAACAATTAACAAGCTAGCAAGAAGTCATCTTGTAGAAGGACTTCCAGACTCGATGATACAAGAAGAAGAGTATATGTGATGCATGTCGAAGGAAAACAAATCAAGTCGTCATTCAAAGAAAAGACATGCCCATCCTCAACAAGAATATTGCATCTACTTCATATGGATCTATTTGGCCCAAAGGGAACCAAACAAAGATAAGTGGAAAGAAATACACCTTGGTGGTAGTAGATGACTACTCAAGATATACATGGACAATATTCATGTGCAAGAAGAAAGAAACCCTACAAAAACTACCACAAATTATGAAGAGAATTCAAAATGAGAAGAGTCAAACCATTATCAAAATAAGATCGATAGAGGAACCGAGTTTGTCAATGGAATAATAACTCGATATTGTATTGAGAATGGTATTGGTCATGAACTATCGCCAGCTAGACTCCACAAAGAGAATGGAGTTGCGAAAGAAGAAATGAACCCTCAAAGAAGCGGCGGACCATGTTAGTCAAGCAGGGTTACCAAAAAGATTTTGGGCTCAAGCAATTAACACAAACTTGCTACACCCAAAACAGATGTATGATAAATAGACAATGACAAAGACTCCTATGAGATCCTGGACTCGGAAGAAAAACCAAATGTTGCATATTTCGAAATATTTGGATGTAAATGCTTCATCCACAACAATGGCAAAGACAACCTAAAGGCTTTTGATGCTAAAGGTGATGAAGGTATCTTCTTAGATACTCACCGAAAGCAAAGCCTACAGAATACTCAATAAAAGAACTATGGTTACGGAGGAATCCATTCATGTAGTATTCGATGAGCCAAATGTAAATGGAGAAGACATTGAAGAGTCACCGATAAGTTGAAACATCCAATCATACGTAAGAGTCCCTACGCCAAGCCGGGTCGGATTATCAACTCGTAAGAAGATGAGATAGCCGAATCTCAAAAGCAAACTGAAAATTTACAATAAGTGATTACGAGAGAGCCGACCACAAAGAACACAACCGCAAGTCGATCAATCCGGCTAACTTACTCCAACCTCGATGTAAGATGGCCGAGAGACCATCCACCGTAACTTGTCATTGGAGATATGAGAGAAGGTGTCAAAACAAGATCCGAACTCAACAAGAAGCTATGTTCACATGCTTCATTTCGCAAATAGAGCCAAAAGATGTGTCACAAGCATTGATGACACACATTGATTCAAGCTATGCAAGAAGAGTCAATCAGTTTGAGAGAAATAAAGTATGGGAACTAGTGCAAAGACCCATACATCAAAATGTTATTGGAACCAAATGGGTATTCGTAAATAAGATGAACGAGGAAGGCTCTGTGGTAAGAAATAAAGCAAGACTAGTAGCCAAAGGATATTGCCAAGAAGATTGGAAGCAATAAGGATGTTTTTGCCTATGCAAACTCACAAGAATTTCATTGTATATCGATGGATGTAAAAAGTGCATTCCTAAACGGTTTATTGGAAGAAGAAGTATATGTTGAACAACCTCCAGGATTTGAGCGAAGACTCTTGGAGACAAGGTATACAAACTCAAGAAAGCCCTGTGTGGATTGAAACAGGCACCCGAGCATGGTATGATACCCTGTCACAATTCCTAACGAAAATGGATTCACAAAAGGAAAAGTAGATAGAACACTTTTCTTAATTCAAGACAAGAAGAGTATATCGCTTGTTCAAATATATGTGGATGACATCATTTTTGGATCCACTAACAAAGAGTCATGTGTGAAAAATTCTCAAACCTCATGCAAAGCAAATTTGAAATGAGCATGATGGGAGAGTGACATTTTTCCTTGGACTTCAAGTGAAACAAACAAGGATGGAACCTTCATAAGTCAAACAAAATATACCAGAGATTTAATGAAGAAATTTGGTATGGAAGAAAAGTCTTCTCAGAAAAATACCAATGAACACATCACCAAAATGGACATGGATGCGGATGGCAAGCTCTAGATCAAACAAGATACTGAGCACTTATTGGATCATTGCTCTATCTCACAAAGAAGCGGGCGACATCACCTTTCTTTGTAGAGTGTATGTGCAAGATTTCAATCTGCTCCAAAAGAGAGCCATATGACAAAGACTAAGAGAATATTGAGATACTTGAAAGGAAGCCAAGAAGTAGGCCTATGGTATCCAAAGGAAGGTGGATTCAAGCTAATTGGCTATTCGACTGACTACGCTGAATGCAGAGTGGGCGACAGGAAGAGCACTTCAGGCACTGTCAAATGCTAGGAAACAGACTAATTTCTGGTTTAGCAAGAAGCAAAACTCAATAGCCACCTCTACAAAATGAGGCATAATACAAAAAGCATGCGGCAAACAAGCAGCCCAAGTCATATGGATGAGACAACAAATGAGAGACTATGAAGTTGAAGAAAAAGAAATTCCAATCATGTGTGATAACACAAGTGCCATTGCAATCACTCAAAATCTCGTGTTGCACTCAAGAACAAAACATATAGATGTCGATATCATTTCATAAGAGATCATGTTGAAAAGAAGGACATTATCTTGGAATACATCTCAATCGATAAACAACTAGTGACATCTTCACAAAACCATTATGTGAGTCAAGATTTGAAGAACTCAAGCATGAGTTGGGGTTAATTGAGCTGAGCCGACACTCATACAAATCAAAGAAGAGTATTAGAACAAAAAAGAAGTGAAAAAGAGCTGAAAACAAAAATCAACTTAGTAAATCAAAGATCGGAAAGACAACTACACCGGTCACCGATAATTTGAGTCACCAAGAGAATCATGAGGAGTAGAGTTAAATCGGCTAAGAGATAAGTCAATAACTTATGAGCAAAGTGACAAAAACGCAAATCGTTTTAACTTAGCGGGAATGTTTTAAGGAACACGTCAAAGATAATGATGATGTGTACATAAAGCGCACACTAAGCTTATGATTGGATATAAATGCTTTGCCGCATTAAATACGACGTGAAATGCTCAATAGGCGTCACGAAATCCAAGCCGTTGATTTCGATCACAATTCAAAACCGTCCGCACGCCTTTCATAAACCATATTTAAACCATTTTCGCCTGCTTTCTCTCTCACACTTCTAAAAACCTGTTCATCTTTTTTCTCAAAAGCAAAGGCAAACTACTCTCAAACCCTATCAACATTCAAATCAATTTCTCGAGACTTTTCTTGACATAATTCTGAGAAATGGCACCAACTTACGACTTTACTAAGTTAGGAAAGCAAATCCACACCGGTTCGACGGTGGATTTCGATGGAATGGTAAACCAGGGTCCGACGACACCCTGGTGAAGAAAATTGCTGAAAAGTTGGAAACGCCCCACTAAAACCGTTTCTAACGCTGAATATCCTATGACCTATGTGGAGGAGGTCGCACAATTCTACGTGAATGCCGAGATTCACGACGAAGGAATCAAGTCATCTGCTCACGGAAGCAATCAATATTACCGCGAGGATTTGGTGAATATTGCTCACTACCTGAAGGAGCAACGAGATTAAGGAAGCCGATGTAAACTTGGGACGATGGAAAGAAATAGCCAAGTCCGATCTTGCCGATAAAATTATATACACGAAACAAGAGACTCGGCCAAGGAGGATTATCACAAATTGTTGGACATAGTTGCCAAATGTATCGACATCAAATTTGGCGAACTTTGACCAACTATCAAAGGCAAAGCCGATTGTGATGGCCGCAATCATCGAAGAAAAGAAGATAAATTGAATGAGTTTATCTACAAAGCAGACTCGCTTAACGCGGGAACAAGTCCTTCAAAGAAGATGGCACATTTGGAGGATCCCGGATATGGCCTAGTGATTGGCTTCCGCCATCGAGGTGAAAGGAGTACCTCTTAGACATGGGAAGGCCTTCCATGTTAACAAGAGGATGTTCGAGCTAACCTCTCTCGTGCTCGAGAAGCGAGCTTATGCCAAGAGATCGACACTGTGAGGGGGATCACCACCCCGAATATACAAATGCTTCCTCTCCACCAAGAAGAAAGTCGCCCTGCAACGCCAAGAAGATCACGCCCCTGCAAAGAAAGAAAACCAAACATGCTCCCCCCAAAGAGTGTGTCACCCGCCCCCAAGAACCGTGTCACCCGCCCCTGCAGCAGAGGTCGAGAAGGACTCACAAATACCTTCTCTCGATCGTCAAAAGGAGGAGAACGACAAGCCCGGCACGGCCAGGCTCCTCGAGAAACAAACACCAAGACCGCCCCCCGCGCCAAGACTCGAGGACACCGCCCAACTGAAATTCCCTGGTACAAACCAGGAGACGAAGAAGACTCGTCAAGCAAATCGAACAGAGAAACCAAATTTGAGCGGCTTACTCAAATACTAGCACAAATACGAGAGACTACGGGAGAAGAGAGTCTCCGGATGTAGTTGATGAAACCCAAGTCTCGCTTTGAAGGCGATCACAGAGGCAACTCAAGACACACAGAGTAGCTCACACACCAAACACAAGAAGAACCAGCCCAAGCAGATAGTGATGTAATGATCCTATCTCCACCTTACCCGGACATCCAAAATCGTCACGTGAGTGGAGAAAATGGAAGTTGAGCAAGTCAAGGAACAGTTCCAACGGCCCGAGTTCATAGAAGAAGAAGAAGAGGCTGCTAAATTTCCTCGGACTAACTATCGTGCTCCCAAAGACTTGATGAGGACAATCGCTTAGACATCCCCGCAGATCTACAAGGACAGGAGAGAGCAAAGCAAGTCAAGAAGCGAAGCACGTGAGAAGGCAAGCATCCGCCTCTATCTCCCGGCACCCACGTAACACTTCCATCCTCTTCTTGATGTCTTCTCGGGCAAAGATGAGGATCCGAAAAATGCCGCCGCCATGAAGAGTTACAAATGCAAAGCAAGCAATCGCATGAATCAAGAATTCTTCACGAGCAAAGACTAATGGAGGGACCAGAGAGTCCTCCGTAACACACGAAATGAAATCAATCCTATGGGAGTGGTTCAAAAAATAGCCACGATGTTGCTTGCTACCACTTCCCCGACTCACTCGGAAGAAGGCAATAAGGAAATGGCGATGAAACCGGCTGCTAGTGGGGACCCCGATCGAGCCAACCCCTATTGAAGGTGTGCTACCACCGCCCCAACTAACCACCATCGCTTGCAACAGCCGAGTCCGAGACGAGTGACCCCACTCCAAGTCACTCACCGGTGCGCCTGCGGCCGAGGGGGAAACTCCTCCACCGCAGCAAGGTCGGAGGATCTTTGCAGATGACTCCACAAAGAAGCAAGGAGGCGAAGAAGAGAAATTACAATCACAACAAGAACAAAGTTGCCATCAACGGCTCGGATGATTGAGACTGCTCTCGGTGAGGTGCCAACCGCTCCGAAGGCTAATGACGCTTACCGATGCAATGAGGCACGAGGAAGAATGACCCGGAGTTAACACTGGGCGATGAAAGTGCAATCCATGGGGTTGAGACTCCAATGGATGCCATCGTAGAAGACCCTAAGACAAACCGACACTATCGAAAGGGAGGACCAAGGCCTCGCAGCAGAGAGACTAACTGGAGGAAATGAAGGCCCACGGGAGGTTGAGACTTCCCGGGGTAAAGAGGTCAAGGGCTGACAACATCCCTCCCGCAATCATCGACCCATCTCGAAAAAGGAGATCGGCGCACTTCATGATTCCCAGACAACCCCGATGTCACTTTTCCGGGATCGAAGACGAAGAAGAAGCCGAGTCAACCCCATGACAAATCCAAAAGAATCACGCGGTGTTCCAAGTACGAGTAAGTCGATCCCAAGACTAATCGTCAAACTTTTAACTTTAATGATGAGTCACCTCCGAAATCTCATCATCGTCCGATGACGCCGATAAGGCCGAGGACAAGTCTATCGAAAAGGAAAAATCACCGAGACCAACGGCCGTTAAGGCATTGACAGGCTCGGCAGCTAGTCTATTTCACAACCAAACCCAAATGAACCGAAACCACCGCCAGGGCTCCTCAAACCACAATTGGATCGATTCCCAAAAGAACTTCACGCCGCACCGCTCATCATTGAAACGCATCCCGATCGGCGGTGATGAATCTTTTGTAGAATCTTTCCCTTTCTCCGGAGATACTTAACTCCACGAAGAGTCGAAATGAGCAAGCACGATATCACGACCACCTCCTGTTTTTCACTCAGTACCATTGTTCCAAAGATTTTGATTTCGACGTGATATGGCCATCACCGCAATGAAGAATCACCAAGTTCGAGAAGTGTTCAAGGCACTCTTTGCTGAAGTTGAAAAGATGGAGAGGCATCAGGCCTCTTTGGATATGCTTGCGGACAACAGAGATGCAAACCTTACGGTGACTTGAGAGGCATCACAGTCGAGGATAAGGGAATGGTGGCAACAAAGCAGAATCAATGCGTGTGAAACAGTGAGATACTTGAACCTTGTTTAACAAGTCTGGTGTGGAGAGTCGAGAATGTTGATGCGAAAAACGGCGAGGAACACATTGAGCATATGCATGAAGCTCACACTCGCCGAGACCAAGGCTGCTGCGTGAGCGAAATGCAAATGATATACGCGTTTGGAAGAACACATGACAAGAAAATTCAGCCTTCTCATGGCCGAGATGAAGTGATTTCAAAGCAGAATCCAACGCTACTAGATCTGAATTTCGTCTTGCATACAACGCAGCAGACTTGAAGCAAAATTCAACCATCGAAGACTTCGACTTCATGCTTGCCAAGATGTTCCCTGGGTTCCTCTATCCTTTGATGATGCCAAAAAGGGGAAGAGGAATACCTTAAAGCAAAGAAAATCTGAAGCTGAAAAGAAAGGAGCAAAATGAGAAAGGGAAAATCACCGAGGAAAATTTGAAATCAAGAAAGGAAAATCTCTTTGAGGGGGAAGGATCAAAAGATATGACCTTGATGATTGCACAAACCCCCAACAGGGTCCTGTCACAACGACATTATAAGCAAAAACTCCCCGTGACTCTGCCACTCCAAGACTCGATGTATCTATGGTCGAGAAGAGAAAAGAAATTGAAGCGGGATGAAGGAAGTGGAAGGAAGAATGGATGCCAGGGTGATGAACATCTTGAAAGAACATGGAGGCATTCCAATTGGGACAGAGACACGTATGCCATTTCGTATGTCGGGACAGAGCCAAGATCAGCTGGACGAATTCAAAACGCTCGAATCAAGGATATTTTGCAAATATGTCCATGGCTCAAGCCCAGGACTTATCTTTGGGAAAAGGGTCTCACATTGTGTGAAGAAGGCGACAGACAAGACTTAGATTTCCTCTGTCACTCCGTCACTACCAAGTCAATCAGGGAAGAAGAAGACCCCGAAGACAAAGATACGCCCCGTAGGTAGAGGAAGAAGCGGCGATGGAGGAAGAAGCTTTAGACCTAGGCCTCCGCCCAAGAATATCGAATACGTAGATCCCGAAAAAAGGAGGGATCTCTTTTGAGGTGGGCCGGGCTTGACCAAGTGGCAAATTTGCGAGTGGCTAAAACTAACGCCGAGTATGCAAAGAGAATAGAAGAAGAAAAAAAAGACAAACTCGGCTATGGCGGAGAGACAGAAAGACTAAGGAAAGATGAAGGCGCCAGGAAGGCATATGAGAAGAAAAAGAAGAAAGCGGTGACGAGAAAAAAGAGAAGAAGAAAGAAGATCTTTGATCAAGATGAAAGAAGGAGACAATGAAGGAGATGAAGTGTTCTTGTCAACCCTTCATGTATTTTATTATGTAAATACATACAATGTAAGTCTTCGTAATAGAATTATAAATTTTTTTGTGAAGACAGTTATATACTCCGATACACCTTGTAAACAACATTGTGTTAAGTACAAGAATGATATGATCAATAAAAAGATTGATTCTCACGCATACATTCTATGTCAATACACTATCTCAGTATGTATCTTTGTTATTTACATATTTGTATGATCTAAGTTTTGGCATCATCAAAAAGGGGAAATTGTTAGGAATTTTATTGTTTAGATTTTGATGAATGCCATGTAAAACTTAAAATAGAAAGTTGGCACCCCAATTTACTTGTTGTAAAATGCATTGTAATGAAAAGAGTCGCCAAGCCGAGTCAAGTCAAGACACTACGTCCTAACATGCAAGAAGACAAAATCAAGATGGAAGGAAGACTCTGCGTGAGACAAATTTGAGTATGGCAAAGAAGAAAGAGTATACGGGAACACTATCAAGAAGAAGCGGTGAGATGCAAACAGTGGTGGAGCATCATCCAAGTCAACTCAAGAAAAGCCAAGTCTCAAGTTGAAGTGACAAAGAGTCATCCATCGATTTGGAAGCTCGACTCTAAGTCACCTGGGAAAGCAAGGAAATGCAACAAGTCGAGATAATCAGAAAAGAACCGCTTGCCAGAAATCAAGAGATTTACTTAAACAAGTAATATCTCCATACAACCTTTCTTGGAGTGCTCGACCCCGAAGCGTGCAAAAGGAATGAACCAATGGGAAGCACGACACCGTGTCGAACTCTAAAAAGGTGAAAAGAATAATTCATACGAGGAAACGGCAATTCCAAGAACGCAAGCCAACGATCGCAAAGTGACTTTCAAAAATAAGCCTATCTCTTCAACGGGCTTATTTTTTAAAGTTCACTATAAAAGGCCGAGGAGTTAGTTTGAGAAAAGAATGCATGAATGACACAGGCGTGAGATACACAAGCACATTAGAAAAACAAACAATCTCAATCCTCAAGCCTACATTTCAAGTACATCAATCCAACACTCACCTGTGAAGGAAAGAGAACTTCAATCAGTTGAAGAGGAAACTCTTGAAGAAAAGGGGTCTACTTTCCAGGAAGGATTGTAGAAAAGTTCAAGGTTGAACTAAGTCTTAAGCATTTGGAGGGCTTCGTGATCAAATCCAAAGAGCTTGAGCAAGTGAGTCAGTAGTAGCAAAGCGCAAATGCCTGTGAAGAAGCCGAGTCGTCACGAGAAGCCACCGAGTGATCAAGGCGTCTCGCATCGAGTCCCAAAGGATCAAGTCTGCTGTTGTGATCAAGACTTGTATCCGGACTGCTACCACTTTGTAAACGATCATTACTTAGTGGATTCCTCCAGGAGTTGGAGAAGAGAGGAGTAGAAGAATTACCCCATCTTCGAACCTCTATAAAAACTTTCTTGTGTCATTTACATTTCAAAGATTTAAATTCCTCGCACTTTTAATTGCTTATATCTCACGATAAATTTGCTATCCATTTGATAATTTACAAGTACTAAATCAAGCTCTAATATCTTGTTTAATCAAACTTAAGGGTGTTAAGTCTTCCAATGAAAATAAAACCACAAAAGAGTTAAATTGTAGCCAACAATGAGTTACTCCATCAACAAATTTCAAATTGAGTCTTTGAAAGATTAACTCTACCGAGTGACTAATTCGATTGTCCATCAAGGACACAAAGTGTAGAATTAACTCTGTAGATTTAAAAGGACTAAATCGAAAATTTGGTAAGGTTTACTCAACCCCCCCCCTTCTAAACCTTACACTTACACCCCTTGGGACCTACAAAAACCAACACCACCAAGACACAAGGAAAGAGTTGGGGATGAAGATTGAAGACATTTATCATCTAGAAATAGATAAGATTCTTCTTTAATCTCTTTAATTCCTTCTTTGTTGTTTCTTGTATATCATTTGAGATGCATTCTCATTTGATTATGGATATTTATATTTTCATCATGAGCTAAACTTTATAATTCTAGAGGGTTGATGTAATCTATGTTTGAACTTATGTTTTGAGATTGTGGTTTGTCAATTTAGATTTCTCAATTTATTTGTGCTATTTGGATCTATTGCTTCTAAATTACTTGATCAATAATTTGGATTGTTTGGTGTATTTGATTTGACTCGTGAGAAAGGTAATTAAGTACATGGCCTTGAAATAGCATAACCTAGGATTTCATAAAATTGAGAGATTTGTGAATCCTTTGGAGTCATTTATTAAGATTCATAGTGTTTATTGAGATTTCAATTGGTGATTTTTATAGAGATATTGATTTCCCAATTGTGATCTAAAATCATTTGGCACTCGAGAGAGGAAATGATTATTGTAGAAATCTTGACTTATAAATTGATGATTGATAAACCATATTAATAACATAAGGGATAATTAGATTCATCACAACTCTAGAATTCATTCTCCCTTAGATTTAGATGTTTATATTTTGATTAGTTATATCTAGTTGTTTTTATTTATAAATTGAGACATCTACCTATTATTGATCTGTTAAATATAACATAGGTAATTTATACTTGGTACTTATACACGCATTCCATGTGGATACGACAACCCTACTCATATCACTATATTAAAACTTGACACCGTAAACTTACAGTTAGAAAAATCTCTAACAAGTTTTTGGCGCCATTGTCGAGAGAGAGGATGAGATTTCAATTGGTGATTTTATAGAGATATTGATTTCCCAATTGTGATCTAAAATCATTTGGCACTCGAGAGAGGAAATGATTATTGTAGAAATCTTGACTTATAAATTGATGATTGATAAACCATATTAATAACATAAGGGATAACTAGATTCATCACACCTCTAGAATTCATTCTCCCATAGATTTAGATGTTTATATTTTGATTAGTTATATCTAGTTGTTTTTATTTATAAATTGAGACATCTACCTATTATTGATCTGTTAAATATAACATATGTAATTTATACTTGGTACTTATACACGCATTCCCTGTGGATACGACAACCTACTCATATCACTATATTAAAACTTGACACCGTAAAACTTGCGGTTAGAAAAATCTCTAACAAGTTTTTGGCGCCGTTGTCGGGGAATGTGTTTTGTGTAATATCGAGGTTGATTGCCTAGTTGTAATTTGATAATTTTTTTTGTTTGTTTGTTTCTTTTATTATTTTAATTTTATGTAATTTTTTTAGGCACATCGTTGGATGGAATTATAATGTATTCATATACGTGGCCAACCGATGATGCTACTAGGATTTTTGGAAGTCAAAGTGTGAATAATTTTGTTCCTTATTATCCACCTCAAGAAGATGTATGGACCCGAAATATTGCAAATCATGAATACTTTCATCAGCCATAAGAACAATTGTCTAGCTTGGAAGAAATATTTTACCAATTTCTAGACGTTTGTGAGGCAAGAAGACGACAAGATGAGCTAAAACGTCAGTCCAAGTTGGAAGAAACTCTTGCTGAGTTTATCGAAGAGTGTACGATAAGAAATCGAGAAATTGATGATAGAATGTTACAAACCGAGGCAAGTGTTCAACAAATTGAGATCACATGTCAAAATATGTCAAAGTCACTCCAACAAATGATTGACCAACTTAACAATGAAGAATCGTCATCATTCTTGGGACTTGGTGAAATAGAAAATCATGAACATGAATTACCCATTATGAAAAAAGTGGACATCCTTCAAAATTTGGAGGATATTTTTGAAGAGTGCAATCCGATCTTACAAGAGGAGCTACGTCAAATTAACTCAGGGAGTATCTCTATCTCTCACTCAATTGAAAATCCTCGTATTGACAAAAAATACGTGCACTCTAGATGTAAGCTTCAATTCAAATGTATCAAATTTTGAGAAGCATACACTTGAAGGAACAATGTTTGAAAATGGTGATCAATTCACATGTTCTACAGATTTCATGATATTTAATGTGAGTAAAGATAGAAATATCTTTACTATGATTGATAAACCATTTTTCATCATTAGGAACACATTTTTTGATTTCCAAAATACCATGAACATTGTGATCCTTAATCATCCAGGTCTTACATACACTGAAGGATCGCCCATACTATTGGAAAATACAAAGGCGTGGCATGATCGACACTTGTTTTTGGATCTCGGTTGAGTAAAACAAAAGTCTGGCTAAAGACTTTAAATTTAGCGCTTCTTGGGAGGCAACCCAAGCTCATTTTACTTGCTTTCATAGTTTGATTAAGTTTGCATCTTTGTGTTTTATTAGGAGTATTTATGTTGCATCTCACCCAATGGAGAATTAAAAAAAAGGAGAACAATGGAGAATTAAAAAAAAAAGTGAAGGTAGCTAAAATCATTTGGATGCATTGAAATTTCATGCATAAGTTGCTTCTTGTGATAGTATTTAGATGCATTGAAATTTTGGCATAAATTGATATATAATTGCATATACATCATTTACCTCGATTTATGCCCACCATTTGTTTGATAAATGCCTCAATGAGAAATTTAACAATTTTGCATACCCTTCTTGGTTTATTGCTTGGAGGAGTTCACATGTCGATCACAATTATCTAACATTGATGTATCTCCCATGGTCTTCACATGATATTGTGGTACTTTACCCCATTGCTCGTTTCCACGTGTTTGGTTTTGTTTGACAGGTTGGTATCGTGCCTCCTAAATCATAGAAAGGCAAGGAAAAAACCATCGGCCCTATGGAGTGTTACCAATTGGTCATGTTGCTTCTCTTTCACCCCACGATTCTGACGAGGAGTTGCACCTCTTCCATTGAGGACAATGGTTATATTAAGTTTGGGGGGGAGTGGTAATACCTTTTTCAGTTTGTATAATCCTACTTTATTCGTGTTTTTTTTTTATTTTTCAGTTGTTAAAAAAAATGTTGAGTCTCTATATATTTGCCTTGAGTTGAGTCGAGTCGAGTCGTTTGTTGAACTGTAGAACTGCATGACTAAGTGAATTTGTCGAATATGAGTTAAATGGTCAAAAGAACATCTGTTTGAGCGGTGATTTATGCTTCGTTCCATTAACTCCATCTACATGCATAATTCGGTTTGATTTATTTGAAAATTATTTATGAAGTTGAGTGTTTCTTGTATGATCCCACCGAATTCGAGAACTTGTCTGATTACTAGTTGAGACGAAATCCTAGGTGAAGTAACATTAAAGAAATGATTTAGGCCATCTTTGAACAAGCAAGAGCAAAAAATGCCTACCTTTATATTATATATTTTCACTAGTGTCCCCTTTGAGCCTGTTAAACCCGTTTTTGGCAACCAATCTTATACCTTGAGCCTATATGTGAAAATCCTAATTACCCATCACTCAACACACAAAATGTTGAAGGTTGAGGAGGGTATGACAAGTAGGGTATGCGTTCACTTGCATGAAGTTGCCGAGAAAAAGAAAATATGAAACCTCATGTGTAAAAATATACAAAAGAATAAGTTTGGGGGTTTCGAAAAATAAAATAATATCAGTGAGTATAGGCTCATAAAAGGAGAACAATGGGGAATTAAAAAAAAATGAAGGTAGTTATTTTGTTTGGCGAGTTAAAGAAATTGACAATTGTGTGTTTAGGTGATTTGAACCATTTAATCCTATATTTTCCGA
Organism: Rehmannia glutinosa; assembly: GCA_016081115.2. Taxonomy (NCBI): domain Eukaryota; kingdom Viridiplantae; phylum Streptophyta; class Magnoliopsida; order Lamiales; family Orobanchaceae; genus Rehmannia; species Rehmannia glutinosa. Next base: position 29,971 of record JABTTQ020003395.1, on the reverse strand, counting down.
TCATATCCTAAGCCCACATTACAAGATTTGAAAGCCCTATTCATCTTTGTGTTACATTAGCCTATATTAGTGGAGATTAGTGTGAATGACAAGCTTATGGAGTCCGGTAAGCATTTCATCTGGATATTCAAAAAGTGGATCATTTTGACAACACTTGATTGCATGAATTTATTTGAATAAGGTAAACGGAGTTGGCATGTACATTCCACACTTTTGATCACAATGTTAAAACGCATGTTTGATTGGTAGTGAAACGAGTATTGAGACAAATGATTTTAGTTGTGTAGTTTTGCAGTTAGTCGGGTCGAATAAGTTTTCTATATTTTTGTGTCTTGTATATTTCATATTCTTCAAGAGTCTGTAATTGCTTGAGGACAAGCAATATTCTAAGTTTGGGGGTATTTGTTCACTTGGTTTTATATCATTGATTTGGGCTTCCGAGACTAGAGTTTGGTATTGTTTTTTAGTATTTTGAGTCATTTTTGTTATATCTCATACGTTAGGCGTTAATTTCCATTATTTCGAGTCATTTGAGTGGTCAAGCCATGTTTAAAGCAAATTATATTCAGTCTAGAGTCATTGTAATGAGTTGTGTGTCAAAATAAGCAAGGATGATCAAACAACGAGAGATTGATTTGAAGAAATGCCCAAACGCGTATGAAATTGTCATCACTGGCAGGGTTTCGTATTTTGCCCATAACTCTCTCTACAAAATTGATATTGAGCTGATTCAAGTGTCTATGGAAAGCTAAGAGATAGGGCGACAACTTTGATGAAGGGCGTAAAGGCAAATTCGGACATTTTCTTGAGCGCAGCAAGCCAATCAAATCAGGCAGTGGCATTTTACGTTTAGGCGGCTGCAACGCTTTCAAGGCCTGGCTGCAGCGCCCGTGGGTGGACAAAACAATAAAACTCCTATTTTTGGATCTAAAAAGGGGGTACTAAAAATAGATACATGGGAGGCTTGATCTAGGGCATGGAGGACACTGGGGGATGAAAACCAACACCACCAAGACACAAGGAAAGAGTTGGGGAAGAAGATTGAAGACATTTTTCATCTAGAAATAGATAAGATTCTTCTTTAATCTCTTTAATTCCTTCTTTGTTGTTTCTTGTATATCATTTGAGATGCATTCTCATTTGATTATGGATATTTATATTTTCATCATGAGCTAAACTTTATAATTCTAGAGGGTTGATGTAATCTATGTTTGAACTTATGTTTTGTGATTGTGGTTTGTCAATCTAGATTTCTCAATTTATTTGTGCTATTTGGATCTATTGCTTCTAAATTACTTGATCAATAATTTGGATTGTTTGGTGTATTTGATTTGACTCTTGGGAAAGGTAATTGAATACATGGCCTTGAAATAGCGTAACCTAGGATTTCATAGAATTGAGAGATTTGTGAATCATTTGAAGTCATTTATTAAGATTCATAGTGTTTATTGAGATTTCAATTGGTGATTTTTATAGAGATATTGATTTTTCAATTGTGATCTAAAATCATTTGGCACTCGAGAGAGGAAATGATTATTGTAGAAATCTTGACTTATAAATTGATGATTGATAAACCATATTAATAACATAAGAGATAACTAGATTCATCACACCTCTACAATTCATTCTCCCATAGATTTAGATGTTTATATTTTGATTAGTTATATCTAGTTGTTTTTATTTATAAATTGAGACCTCTACCTATTATTGATCTGTCAAATATAACATAGGTAATTTATACTTGGTACTTATACACGCATTCCCTGTGGATACGACAATCCTACTCATATCACTATATTAAAACTTGACACCGTACACTTGCGGTTAGAAAAATCTCTAACACAACCGTTAACTCTAGTATTTCTTTGTTTCCCCCCATGTTTTTAGATATAAATCATTGTATATAGATTGGATTTTTCAACTAAATTAGACAATCGATTTTTTATGCATAGTTAAAGTTTTCCAAATTTACGGATATAGACTTTAACATTGAATTATCATACCTAAATTAGACAATAAAGACAACGAAATAAATAAAGGAAAAAAGTAATGATACAATTACAACGATATCGTGCCATCAATATATATCCATTTTTCTCTTTCTTTTTTTTAATAAAAATCATCAAAATTCATTTTAGGTAATAGAAAATGGTCGGAAAAATATTTTTAGAAATAAGTTTGTTATTGTATATATAGATATTATTTTTTCGAAAAGTTATCAACTAATATGCATTTTTTATATTTGATGATAATTTCTAAAAGTATTAACAAAAATAACACATAAATTTAATAAAATATGTATATGTTTTCATCAAAATTTATAATTGGGGAATTAAAAATATTAATTAAATTATAAAAAACAAAAATGTGGATCCCAACCCCCCGTCCCACCTAGGAGTGTCAATTCCGGACACGACACGCAAATCCGTCACGAACCTAACATGAAATTAATGGGTATGGGTCTAGGCTTCATGTGTTTGAGTTGAAATCCGGTCAAACCAGAATAACCCACCAATTTAACAAGTTAGGTTCGGGACAACTTATTATGACCCACATAACCCGTTTATTAATTTAAAAGAGTACAAAATAAGTTATTAATTGTTAAAAAAAACCAAAAAACAATACATGTTCGTAAATCTCAAATGTTAAAACCTCATTAATTATACATGTTATTATTTTTCCAAAATCGGATATGACACAGTTAACACGAGAGATAGATAGGTCAGGTCAAGTCGACTTGCGTGTCGACACGATTGACCTATTTAACCCATTTAATTTTATAGTTACATATTATTTTAATATTTTGTGATGTTTAAGTTGGTTATATGATGATGAAAAAATTATTTAATGTATTTTTTATTTGTAATTTTAGTTTTTTCTCCCTTTTTTTTCATTTTTTCGTGTCAACTGTAATTTATATTGATATTTGGTGTCATGTTGGTTACCCGTGTTATAAACGGGTCGTGTTCGTATTGTGTGAATTGACACGAATAATTAAATGGGTCGTGTTCATGTTCGTGACAAACCTGTAATACACATGTCAAAATACGACTCACGAACACGAGATACGGTATGATTGACACCCCTACCCCGATCATGCCCCAATCCTTTGTCGGTTTGTCAATCCAGATGATTCGCTTTATTTCGAATTTTTTTTCAGTTAACGGTAACCGGGAAAATGGTGCTGAGTAAGGAGAGAGATGGACCCTTTTCAAAACCACCATCAGAAAAACTGGTACATTAAGCCTTTGCATAACCACCACCATCATCAAGAATGTTTATATACAACAGCTACACCCTTTTTCATAACAATCATCATCAAGAATGTTTAAATAAATCTCAACTTTCAATCTCAGCATTTTAAAATTCATGTGAATAACCGCTTCAAATCCAGCTCCGCCACCGCACCTATGGACTCCTCCACCCCTCCGTCACCGGAAACTCCTGAAACCGCCACCTCAACCACCACCACAACAACAATTCCGCTCTCTGAAAATCCTCCACGCCGGAACCCTCCGCCGTCTAGACTCCCTTCAATCCCCAACCCTAATTACCCTCAATTGGCGCCTCACGTCATCATTCACCCTTACCTCTATGGCCGTGGATTCCCCTCACAGTCACCTGGGAGGGGTTCCGCCGCTAATGCCCCTGTCTCCTCTTCACAACAACCCAAGGTATTTCAATTTTTTTTTTTTAAGTTTTTTGAATCAAGCTTAGGTTTACCACCAATCCAATAGTTTGGAAATTGAAATTTACCATGATTCCGGCAAAAACACGGTTTAAACTCAATTTATATCTGCAAGATTTCTTCTAAAAAATAAGAAATTCAATTTAAAATTTGTACATATATATAAGCGCAGCCAAAATTTCAAAATCAAGCTCCGCGGCGCCCCTCCGCCACCGCACCTGTGGCCCCCTCTTCCCCTCCGCCACCTGACACTTCTAACCTCGCCACCACAACAAGACCGGTCTCTCAATACCCCTCTAATCCTCAGCTCTTCTATTCGCCACCTAATCGTAATTACCCTCAATTAACGCCTCGCCGCCATCTTCCTCAAGATCCCTCGCAGCTTCTCTATCCCGGTACTTCCTCTGGTCGAGGATTACTCAAGAACAGGACTAATCCTTTATCCATGCCAGCTGCCGATCCCTCCCGCGGCCGGTTGTTTTCCCTTCTCTGGATCAGGGTACTCCGGGTTTTATAAGGCCGAACTACTTACGGCACGGGTCTGGGCCGGGTTCTGCTGGTAATGCTTCCGGTGGTGCAGGTGTAATGCCTGGTGTAGTTAAAGGAACTCCTCCTGTTTCCTCTTCACACCACCCAAAGGTACTTCGATTTTCTTTTTCTTTCTTTCGGTTCTTCTTTTTTGGTGTTTCTGAGAGTTGAAAATTTAAGAGAAATACTCGTCAGTTTTGATTTAGTTCTTCTATGTTCTCTGCAAGAGTTAAATGGTTATCAACGAAAATGTTTGACAAAAGTAAAAAATGGGTTCAGTTTGATACAGAGTATCACAAATATTGAATTATTGTTCTTATGATGGGTCTTCCAAGTTGTTTATATTCTACTTTCTGAATTTTTTCTAGGCTGGTTTGCCTTCTTCCTCTTCAATCCCTGATAATGATGGCCACAAAGATTTAAGGTTAAAGTTTTACTTCACATCCCTCCTGTTCTCTTATCTTCTCTCTCATCTTGGGGTGCCCCCTCTTTTCTTATTATTATAAGGGATAATTACAAAAAGTACCCCTGAGGTTTGACCTAATTACAAAAAAACCCAGCTAATTTTCAAAATTACAAAAAGTACCCCTGAGGTTTGATTCAGTGTTAAAATGAAGGGGTATACTGCAATGATTTTATAAATATGAAGGAGGATTTTGAAATCTTCTTGCTTATGAAGGGGTTAAATGTTAGACAAAATAAAACCTCAGGGTATATTTTGTAATTTCAAAAATAGATGGGTTTTTTTGTAATTAGGTCAAACCTCAAGTGTACTTTTTGTAATTAACCCTTATTATAATGCTAATTTCCAATGTTAGAAATTCTCAATACTGTCCATTTTGTTTGCAGGGATGATACTTTTGCATTTATCAGAGATAGGAAGGTAATTTTAATGGCTTTGATAATTTGAGTCTTACTGGATAACATGTCTGTACAGAGAGAGCGTAACTAGTACTATCCGAATCATCTTCAGGAGAAGATGATAATTTTCAAAATCTTGCCATCATTTTCAGTATTCATGTTGGTGAGAAATATCTTCTTTTCGGTTGCAGGTCCGAATATCTGAGGGCGCCTCTCTTTATAGCCTCTGTAGATCATGGTTGAGGAATGGTTCTACTCAAGTAACTCAGGTGTGCTAGTTGAGAACTCTACTGAGTGCATTGCACTGATTGCACTTATTGCCTGTTTATATGAGTTCTTGGCAGCCATAAGTCACCCAGGTTTTGAAGAGATCACATGTACTCGATTTTAGTTATACTGTCCTTTTGTCGTAGTAGAGTAACTCTGTAAGTTTAGCTAGTGAATTTCTGGTGGGGGATTGCCATTTTCAGTTGTCCTCTTGTCATTTTGCATTGTTGATACGACAAACTATTGTTGTGTGATTATGCATTAGACACTCAGAGTTGCTGCGGTTGCATCCAAGTTCTGCTTCAAATTTTTAAATTTCTTAGTACTTCTTATTATGAGTTCATGCCAGTGCTATCTTGCTCTATCAGTTCCTAGCTGTTCCTTAATACTCCTTCCAACAATGAGGCCTTGTTTGATTCGACATGAGGTTTTAGTAAGAATTGAAAAAGTATAAATATGTGTACTTATTGTACCGTCACCTTTAAAAAGTAGTAGTTTGGTGTCGTTACATACAACAACACTAAGCCTTATCCCACTATGTGGGGTCGGCTAAGTTTGGTGTCATTACATTATCACTTTAAATTTAATTGAAAAATATTTTGAAAAAAAAAAATTATGTTCTAGGAAATAGAGACTATTTTTGAGACGTTAGGAAATAAAACAATAAATTTCTGATGTAGCCTGGAGGGAGTATGAAACTTGTGCCATATATGCCCGTTGATGTGCTAACAATTGATTCTGTTTATTATCTACTTTGTTAGGAAACATGTAGGCTGCTTGATTATACTCATTTCATTTGCTGGAAATTTAAGGGCTCATCTTGAATCCTTGTTTCTAACCTAGGGTCTCTCTCCAGAATATATTGCTGGAATCACCATGAATTTCCCACATCTCAAATCCTTATTGCCTTTCTGATGCTTTAAAGAAAACGTGGAGAAAGATTTTTGAGGACAGAATTAATTTCCTTGATAGAGAAAAGTGTAATTATTGTGTTGCAATTAGTTCGTCGGAATCTCTTTTATTTTTCTGGAATTATCCAGTAAGAATGTCAGAGAGGTGTTTTAGGAATTTCAAGCTTTAGTCTTTTTGAGAGTACTTTATAGTCTAAGATCCACTTGTTTGAGCAGCCACAGTACCCGGAAGCTGTCATTTCTCTTCCCAGACCTTTGCCTGCAGTTGTAGATCCACCAGATATAGGCACAGGAGATGACGAAGAGGACGAAGAGGAAGATGAGGTTGGTATTTGAAACTAATGTCAATGCATCTTGGAAGTTGGTATTCTTTTTCATTTTCTTTTTCCTGAAAATAAGAACCATAAAATGTCAGTAAATAAATTGCAGTTAACCAAAATTACTTTTATATTGGATTCTCTTGTTATAGACTCCAGAAAGGTTTTAAAGAACAGTAAATTCATTACCAGATATCTCTTACATATTTTTCTTATTGTATACATGCATGTACCGCAATATAATCCTTAGAAGATGTAAAATTCATGCCAATCACAAATCTCTTCAAATTTAATGTAATTTGTTTGAAATGATATAAATTTGACCTAGTATGTAGTCTTTTTCTATAGTGACTGGTTCTTGAATCAAAGAAGTAAAAGCACATTGACCTTCATGTAATTTCAGGAAAACGTTGAGCATTTGTCTGCGGAAGAGCTCTTGCAAAGGCACATCAAACGTGCCAAGAAAGTCCGAGCACGGTAAAATACTTCCTCCTTTTCCATGTTTAGATGTGCCATTTCTTAATTTTTTTTCTCAGTATTTTCGCATTTCGTGCCTGTTTAATTTGTTAATTTTTGATGATCCTTCTCCACGTGCTATGAGGGATTGCCTTGTGGGTTTTTGTTTCATTTTGATGTATTACCAAGGCATTAGTAGTTGCGAAATATGCTCTTCTAGTTTAGATATCTAAACAAATATACTTTGTTTGACGCAAGATGTTCATATTGGTGCACATTATCTGCAGGAAGAAAGAAGAACGACATCAACGGATTCAAAGATACAGAGAGAGAATTGCTCTTTTGTTACACCCAAAGGTAGACAAAAGTGAATCTTCTGATGAAGAAAAAGGAAAATCCTCGTAATCTTGCTTCCTCTTGGTCAATTCGATCTGTAAATAACATTTATGAATAGATTTCGACCAATATATACTTTGAAGATGGTAGGAAGGGTGAAACCTCAAGATTGAATGCATATAATTTTGATGTGTTTTGGTGCTTTGCAGCCCGGTAGAGCCTATACAAGAGATATTATCCTGTTTGGTCGTCGTAAATTCCCCATTTGTTGCTTTTAGGCCCTTAGATTTGCTATTTCTGCAGCAATCTCATTTAGTAGTCATACGTACATACTGGGAAAGAATCAGTATTATTGAATGCTTGTACAGATAGACAAATTGACGCAGTCTTAAAATTCAATTTTTTTTAAATATAAATTACAGCGTTCTCTCACCCCTAATCCTGATCCCAGTCCCATTGTTGGCCTTTTCTTACAATGTTCCAATTTTCGGGTCATTCCTTGTTTTACACTATTTCATATCATGTTCTAAGTATATGTAACACATAAATGTCAAGTGTACACTAATAATGTTGTCAATGCACTTGATCCATATTGATTTTACTTGGAAGATGAGATGAAATAGAGGATGTTGTCAATACACTTGACGTGACCTTTTACATGCATAAATTAATGAGGTGATTATAAAAACATCCCAGAGGTTTGGATAATTTAAAAAAATCCACAGTTGTTTCAAATTTACTAAGGAGTCCCCTTAAATCTAAGGGAGTAACTGTAATACTTATAACTTTCAAGAAGATTTTTGAATTTGTTTTTGTTTATTAAGAGAGAAAATATATAAAAGATCAATCTCAATGAGCTTTTTGCAATTTTAAAAAATCTCTTTTCTTGTAATTATCCCAAACCTCAAGGTATTTTATTTTTTTTTTGTAATTATCTCTAAATTAATTTTAGTGAAAGACGAGGACATAAAAGATCGATGGAAGAGGTATTTCAATAATCTTTTTAACGAACCGAAGAGGAATGAAATCACATTAGGGGAACTAGGCTAATCTGAACTGAATAGAAACCATACCTTTTATCGTAGGATGCAACTTCATGAAACAGAAAAGGCACTAAACAAAATGAAAACTGGCAAAGCAGTTGGCCTAGATGATATACCAATTGAAGCATGGAAATGTCTAGGTGGAGTTGGAATTACATGGCTTACTAAATTATTTAATGTTATCCTAAAAACTGAGAAAATGCCTAATGAATGGAGAAAAAGTATATTGATACCTATATATAAAAACAAAGGGGATATACAAAATTGTGCAAATTACAGGGGAATTAAATTAATAAGTCATACAATGAAACTATGAGAAAGAGTTATAGAAGCAAGAATAAGAAATGAAACTAGTATATTAGACAATCAATTTGGTTTCATGCCAGGAAGGTCCACAATTGAAGCTATACACTTAATTAGACGATTATGTGAACAATATAACGAGAGAAAACAAGATTTACATATGGTTTTTATTGACCTTGAAAAGGCATACGATAGAGTCAGCCGGGATATAATGTGGCACGTATTGGAAAAAAGAGGAATAAAAATAGCTTACATAGATGCCATAAAAGATATGTATGATGATATAACAACATGTATCAGGACACCAACAGAAATATCTAGTGAATTCCCAAACACTATATGTTTGCATGAGGGATCCGCTCTAAGCCCTTACCTTTTTATCCTAATAATTGATGAAATCACTAAACACTTACAAAAATTCATCCCTGAATGTATGCTATTTGCGGACGATATAGTTTTAATTGATGAAACAAGGGAAGGAGTAAATACAAAATTGGAAGTTTGGAGAGAAGCACTCGAATCAAAATGTTTTACTATAAGTAGGGCTAAAATAGAATAAATGGAATGTCACTTTAGTAAAAACAACAAGAACAATGAGACGAAGGTTAAAATTGATGGACATGAAGTGAGTATAACAAAAAGTTTTAAATACGTAGGATCTTTAATTGAAGAGAACGGAGAAATCAATAAAGATGTCACACATAGGATCCAGGCGGGTTGGAATAAATGGAGGAGTGCATTTTCTATCCTTTGTGACCGTAAAATACCATTAAAATTGAAAGGTAAATTTTATAAAATGGCCATAAGGCCCGCAATGCTTTATGGAGCAGAATATTGGACGACTAAATATGAACACGAACAAAAAATGAGGGTAGCAGAGATGAGAATGTTAAGATGGATGTGCGGACATACTAGATTAGATAGAATAAGAAATGAACATATTAGAAACAAAGTGGGAGTAGCACCAATAGATGAGAAAATTAGAGAAACACGATTAAGATGTTTTGGACATGTTTATAGGAGACCTTTAGATGCGTCTGTGCGACGTTTAGAAGGTAGAGAATCACTCACACAAATTAAAAGAGGCAGAGGTAGGGCTAAAAAGACTTGGAAAGAAGCTATTAAACAAGACATGCTATACCTAGAAATAAATGAAAATATGGCTTATGATCGTAAACGATGGCGCGATATGATCCGTATAGCCGACCCCACGTAGTGGGATTAAGGCTTAGTTTGTTGTTGTTGTTGTTGTTGGTGTTGTATCTCTAAATTAATTGGTTGAGACGAGTATATGAGCCAAAAAAAAGGACAACGTACAACTAATGGGGAAATTGGAAATTTCATCTTGTAAGTTGGCTTATTTTAAGATTCGAACTTTGATCTTGGATATATTTAGTCCTATATATTTCAAATCTTTAGCTTTCTGGTCCTATAAGTTATATTTTTGTTATTTTTTAGTTACATATATTAAGACATTATTGGTCCTTTAATTTTAAAAAGCACTATATGATTTCAATCATTTAAATATATTTATCCTAGTGTTTAAAAAATGGTATTAAATTCAAAGTTTATTAAGAACTTTTAAGAATAATTTATTATATTTATGTAATTAACCTTTAATGAGAAAATTTACCTCCAGCAAATGGGTCTGAACAATTAACCAAGACGTATTATTCATTACAAGAGGTAGTTAGAGAAAATCTGTTCGGACAGCCCAGACCAGAAAGAACCAGAATCTGGTGCAAAGTCCAAAAGACTAAAGGAATAAAATGCCAAAACAATGACACTAGTCAGAGACCGCAAAAAATGCATTTTCCTCGGAAACCACAATTAAAGCCAAAAATAAAATAAACGATTTCCTAAAAGATTAAAGCATTCATGTGACAGTGAGTTCCAAAAGAAACGTGCATATTAGCATAAAATTCATTAAAAGATTTATTTCTGTACAAAAGTATGTGGGTTCTAAGATGGTCGTGAACTCGTGATGGACTATTTGCATTTAAGAGTCCAAAACAAAATTTAGATATAATGTATACATGACTAAATTGTTAAAATTTATTAAGTTATATGACCAAAATTAAAATTGATAAGTTAAATGATTGAATATCAGAAAATTTGAAAGTTAAAGAACTAAAACACAAACGTGACAACATGGAGGACAAATTTGCATATGGGTCGAAGTTATATGATTAAAAATCTTATTTTCCAACAATAGATTTTGAATGTACAACTGATTTTGCACTTTGCTCATATGACCTTACTTTCTTAGATGTTGCACTTGCATAATAGGGTGATCATAAAAATTAAAAAAACTGCTCGAACTGTTCACAACGTAACAAACCGGTATTTATCAATTTATTGCACAAACTGCGAATTAAAAAATGAATTAAAACCACACTGCTTTGTTCAATTTGATAATTTGGCGTTGTATTAAATCGTATTGCACTAACCATATCTAGCAAAGTTATAAATAATTATATCAATTTAATATCAATAGTCATTTTTTTCTAATTGTTTTTTCAGTTATTTACAATGTAGGTTTAAAGTATCGGAATGAGTTTTCCTTTTTTCTCTTGTTTTTTTTTTTTTTTTGTTTTTGTATGAGTGTGTATGCGCTAAAACAATTAATTGTCTTAACATTGTTTATATAGGATTTGGATCCTGAGTCCACCATCTTAGAGTGAGTATGTGAGGATAAATCATAATTTTTGGCTTAATTCTTTTAAATGTGTTCAGATTAAATATTATTTTTCAATTTTTTTAATTGTTTTATTTGATAATAAGGGTAATTCCATATTTTTCCCTGAAAAATATTAGTAGTTATATTATATTACATCTGAAAAGTATGCATAATACATCTGAAAAGTATTGGTATCCCCTTGAACAATATCTTTAGTAGTCCTCATGTGAATTATTTTTTTCCCCTCAAAAGTATTAGTAGCGGCTGTGGTTATTGTGATGTTAGTGGTTGTGCGGGTCAACAAGTAGATTGACCGCAGACTAGGTATTTGGATCCGTTTAATAAATTAGACACGTCAGAAGATTTGACAAAAGACTAACCCATTAATAATATCAATTACATTTATTTTCCATATTGTATTTCTTCTATGCGCATAACAACTCAAACTCCAACCAAACATCTAGTCAGAAAAGGAAAAACACGTTATATAATTGGTAGAGATACCTTTTAGGATTAAAAATCTCAATTTGTACGAACCTTTTTCTAAATTTGGAATATATTATATAAACTCCATATATAATAGATTGTCGTTTACAATACACATTAATCAAACCCTGTTTTCTTGTCATCGTTTTAAACCTTGATACAATTACCAACATGAAACTCAGAAATCTAATCTCCAAAACAGCCGATGATAATTATGACGATGATTATAATTATGAGGACGAGTCAGAAAAATCATCTGCTGAAACATACACACACGATATGTTTTCAATCGAAAATCTCATGATTGAAATTTTTGAACGCCTCCCTATCAAATCACTAGCTATATCCAAGTTAGTCTGCAAGAACTGGAATTTATCTAATATTATCTAAGAGAAAATGTATATTTTTACCCTTTTTCGTTTAAGAAAACACTTTTTTGACCAAATTTGATAAAAACAACTTTTTTGCCCACTTTTACAATGAAAAGTCATTTATCCCTCAACTTTCTCTTTTCTTGTTTAAAAAAAAAAGGGCAAATACCAGCTATATTTTTCATTTTTTCTTCCTTCCTTCTTCATCTTTTTCTTCTTTCTACAAATTATAATTGAGTAAAACTCTTGTTTTTCGATTTTTGAATCTACAAAAAATGATTCAAGATACATTTTGAACTAAGGTAATGTATTATTTTCTACAAATATTTATGTATAAAAATAGAAAATTCGCTTGATTTTCGTAACTAGAAAAAAAATTCACCTGAAAGTTTAACGTGGCACTATCGGGCCTTCAACATGGTACTATCGGGCCTTCAAAATATATAGGGAGGTTATGATAGTACACCTTTGAATGAGGTACAATAGGGTCAAGACATACATGGACGGCCCGATAAGTACCACCATCGGGCACTATCGGGCCGTCTATATATGTGCAAAGACTATCGGCCGTCCCTTTGAATGAGGTACTATAGTGATGCACATAAATGGGCGGCGCCGATAGTACCACTATTAGGCACTTGCTCGGCGCTATTTATGTCAGCGACTATCGGGCGTTCCCTGAATGAGGTACTATAAATTCAGCACATAAATGGACGCCGATAGTGCCCGATAGTGGTACTTATCGGGCCGTCCATTTATGTGCGGCTTTATCGTACCTCATTCAAAGGGGTACTATCGTGCCCTTTATGAATTTCTAGCGAGCACGATAGTGCCATGTAGATCACTGATGGGAAAAATTCACCTAATACACCCTAAAATTACAGAACTTACGAAAATCAAAATTCGACAAGAAATACGCACAACATACATGGTCAATCTAAATACCCACAACAATAATAAACCAAAAAATCCAACAATAGCACAAGACAAGCCACAATTGAAAATCCACAAAAATTCTGGAAACATGAATCGAAAAAAATTACAAATAAAGGGCACGATCGGGCCGTACTTTGGGGCACGATCGTACCCGTCCATTAGTAAGGGTAGTTAAGTCATTATGGGTAGAAAAGATAATTTTTATAAAATTGGGTAGAAAAGTAGTTCCATTATCCATATTGGGTAGAAAATTTTTTTTCCCTATTATCTAATATTAATCCCAATTCCACTGTCGGCCTTTTCTTCAAATATTCCGATGTTCATCCATGGTACGCGTATATTCCATTCTCTGTCGACGAATCAAGGGCCCCACCGTTCTATAGAGAACTGAAGTTCATTAAAGACAGTTCGGGCATCAGAATTTTGCAATCTTGTAATGGGTTATTGCTTTGTAGCAGCGATCGGGGCCGTGATAATAATCGGAAATACTATGTTTGTAATCCCACTACCAAGGAATATTTGAAACTTCCTGAATTCCTCAAACGAGGCGCATGTGTCCGAAAATCCAGCTTTTCGAAGAGTCCTAAGATATGTGGATTGAACTTGGCTTTTGATCCCGCCAAGTCTCCTGATCATTACAAAGTCGTTTGTGTTCGGAAACTGGGATTATGTCTGAAAGAGCATTGATATCAGTTTGGGGTTTACTCATCTCAGACAGGAACATGGAGAAACTGTGAGGAGCTGCTCTCCACGGCTGAAGTCAATTTCGAAAATGGGGTATATTAGAATGGATCCATCCATTGGATTAGCTTTACTAAGATGGAAAATCTTTTTATTTCAATCCTGATGATGAAGATCAAATGTTTATTAAGGTGATGCCAACGCCGCCTATCCTGGATGGAGAATATTCGATACGCATTTATTACATTAGGGAGTCGTCCGATCACTTGTAAGTCCAAGCGGCTACGATAATCTAGAGGGGGGTGAATAGATTATTTCCATCTTTTCGATTGTGCCCTCTTTTTCGAAACAAATAAGCCAAGACAATAATAAAGGTGCGGGAAGTAAACAACACGCGCCGATTTATAGATTGCGGGAAGTAAACAACACGGGATGGATTTCAAAAAGAAAAAAGATTTTATTAATTACCAAAATTAATACAACATCACCTTGAAGAGCACCACACTCTTCTTCAACAACACCTTGAAGATTACCACAATCTCTCTTGAAGATTACCACAATCTTCCTTCAACGACACTTTGTGAAGATCACCACAATCTTCAATCTTGAAGAACACCAAATTCTTCAAACACCTCAAGAGCACCCCACTCTTGAAATTCCTATCACCTAGATCATCCAAGCGTATTCTTTCCACAAGAATACTCACAAGGATGTCTTGTGTTGAATGATGACCAAAATCAAGATTACAACTCAATAATTAATAATACAATTTGAGTGCAAGTGTAATCAAGAAATAAAGCCTAGACCTCAAAGATGTGAAAGTGATAAGCTAGGCAAATTACAACAAGAATAATAACAATGACGAGCTAATGTGTTTCCTTGAATGTATCTTGTTGTGTTGTATCTCAATTGTTATTTTGGTTGCTCCAACTCTTCCTCTATTTATAGGAGAGTCTTCAAGATTGGATCTCCAACATAGGCTCATCCATCTTCACTTTTGTCTACAAAACAAAGATCACAAGATGTAGAAATAATGTACAAAATTGATAAAGTAAATCTTGTTGATATGGATGTCCAACGGTACAAATTTTGTTTGTCAAAAGATTACAGGCGGCCGGTCGATGGGGTCCGCCGTCGACCCCATGCCCAAGGTCTCCCTTTCAATTTTGAAGAACAAAACGAAACTTCGCACAAGCGAAAATCACCGTCGACCCTAGAGCGGCCAGGTCGACGGACCACCGATCGACCCCTGCGGCGGGTCGACCCTACATAAAAAACTTTCAATCTCTTTTTCTGTTTCAACTTTCTTCTTCAGGTACGGGTTGCCCTCTAGGGCGACCGGTTGACCTCCAGAGGTGTTGTCTGATTTTTGTCAAAAATAAACTTTAAAAAATACTATGAAAAATTAGTAAAAATATTTTAAACTGATCGGGAGTATTTGGACAACATTAGAAATATCGTTTTGATGTAAAAACTCATTAACACAAAATCATCAAAAGTGTTGTCCAATACTTTAGTCGAAAATAAACTTGAATAAATACTCCGGAAAATTAGTAAAAATATTTTAAATCAATTGGGAGTATTTGGACAACATTTATAAATATTATTTTGGTATAAAAACTCATTTAAACAAAATCATCAAAAGTGTTGTCCAATTTTATCGAAAATAAACTTGAAAAAATAGTCCGGAAAATTAGTAGAAACAATTTAAATCATTTAGGAGTATTTGTACAACATTTAAAAACATTGTTTTGGTATAAAAACAAAATCATCAAAATCATGGTAAAACAATTTATCAAACAATCTCCCCCTTTTGATGATTACAAACCAAAACAATTTTATGAGGTCGATTTTGAAAATAAAACAATTTTACCGGTTTAAAAAAAAGAACTATCCGTTATGAGCGACAACATTTCACGCAACATAATCATAAGGATGGGAGTATAGATTTTCAAAAATATTTTTGCAAAAGCTCCCCTATCAACATGCACAAAGAAAAGAGTTATATAGAAAGAATCAACCAAAAGCTAAAACTCGGCTTTTACAAATAGAGCTTAAGTATCAAGAACTTATAAGCTCCCCCTGTCAATAAAACTTCATTAGACATGTAAACAAGTCCATAATACATAAAATGGACTAAGTAAGATCCACAACTTTTGGCTTTTAATAACCACTTCTTTCGTAGACCTTATCTTAGCTTCTTTGATAAAGAGCTTATAACATGTTTCTCCCCCTTTGGAATCGTCAAAAAAAATATTAGCACGATAAAAACATCATATATCCATATCAAAGTGCGCAATTTAACCGATTTATCGAGCTATTTGAACATTGAAGCTTATAAACCAAATAGAAAGGAAAAGACGATCATATGACTTATAGAAAATCTCATAAAAGCTCATTTGATTTGCAAAACATGATCTCTATAAATATATAAGACTTTTGATTACAAGAGAATCATGTAGGTGATGAATTTTTCATTGAAACGTTTTATCGAACACTTGACAGGTGTCAAAAATTGAAGAAGATATATATAGCCCTTGTAAATGTAATCAAGCCAAGTTTTTCATCACCAAAAGCAATTTTACAAATATAATCCAACAGCAATCATTATTCACAACACAACTATGCAAGAATTCCAACAACAAATCAATACATAAACATTTTCTCAAGGGTTCCACCCAATTGAGATAAGGGAGTAGAATTCTTACCATTTAATCAGTGAGGATGAGTAACACTGATGATAAACGAGCAAGATAGTCCCCAAAATATATAATTTATGCAACAAAACTCATTTGAAGTGAAATGTGTGTGAAATTTGCAAAGGGGACGAAATATAGAAGAAAAACGCCAAAATGGCTAAGTCTGGAAACAGAAAGCATTTTAAGCCAAAATCTTGCTATGGGCAACCGGTTGGAGGCTTGGGCGACATCGGCCTTAGCCTCGACCACGACTGTCGTTTAGATTTTGCAAAATCCGAAGTTTGAACCAAATATCCGATTTTTCGCCCCTAAGTTTTAAAAACATGCAAAATGCAAACGTAGACCTCATTCAATATTATGTCTTAATTAAGCTCGAAATGAGGTAAAATACTCGTGAAAATAAACAAATGTCCGAGTTATCTTTGAGACAATTAAACACATCTCAAATTTTCGTTTTTAGAAACGAATCCCTTAGAAAAAGATATCGAATCTCAATATGTTTAGTTCGATTATGATTTAACCATATTTTAAGAAATTTTAATCACCTACTTGTTATCCCGAAAAAAATATGAACGTTTTAAAACCTTGGATAAACAAGCTATAAGAAAGAAGTGCCTTTCAAATATTTGAATTTTTTTTTACAACACTTTAATGAGATTCGTTGGGATAGTTTTGAAGTCGAGCATATTGACAAGGCATAGAACATGTCGAGTCTAAAAGATTAATAAACGAAGATAAACATACCTCGAATTTGATTGTTAACCAATATTCATTTCTCAACTTTTGTCTATCTTGATATTGTTGCCATAGGAACAAAGATTGTTCTTCCTTCTTCAATGCCTAACTTCTTCAAAGGTTCTATTGAATACTTTGATTGTGAAATATAACCACCTTCTTGGCATTGTCTAACTTGAAGTCCAAGGAAGAAATTAAGCTCCTCCATCATGCTCATCTCAAGTTCACTTTGCATCAACTTAGAAAAATATCTTGCACAAATATTCATTAGTAGTACCAAATCAACTTAAATTTGCACTAATAAGCAATCTTGCCCCTTTTTTTTAAAAAAATACAAAGAGAGTAGTTTTAACTTTACTTCTTGTAAAATCATTTTGCAAAAGAAAATATCTAAGTCTATTATACCATACACGGGGTGCATGTTTTAAACCAAACAAGGCCTTTTATAAAAATCACTTGGCCTAGAAACATTTTCAAATCCCAGTTGTTTTTCATAGACTTCTTTTAGAATAAAACCATTTAGAAAAGTGGATTTAAACATCCATTTGGTAAAGCTTGAAATTTTCTTAAAATAAGAATAGACAAGTAAAATACGAATAGCTTCAAAAACATGCTACAGGTGCAAATGTTTCATCAAAATCATTATCTTCTTTTTGACATTACCTTTGAGCTACTAACCTCCCCTTGGTTATCAAACTTGTTCCAAAATACCAAACATTTCTGCAAAATCTTAAGAAGATATCTTTGCACAAGAGCATAGTAATATTGAATAATAGAGATACAATAACAAGTAACACATACTATGCTTTCAAACAAATCATCAAGAGTTTCATAAAACATGTAAGTTCAAATAAGCTTATAGAAAGCTATATAAGGTCTCTTTTGAAATTTGAAAAATTCAAGAGCATATAGTTGAGACCTCATTTAAAAGAAGCATTTGAACAAGAGTTTAGACAAGAATGAATATGAACAATCAAATGTATAACATTGAGAGAAGGATGAAAATCAAATGTTTTATCACAACAAAATATAATCCTTTACAAGTCTCAGATAAGAACAAGCTTTATCGAATAGTGCCTTTCAACAATCGAAAAAATCCTTTTAATGGCACTTGTATAAAATACTTTGAAATATCTTGAACAATAAGCTCATAGGCACATGGCAAAAAAAATATATCGAGTCTAAGAGAAAAATAACAATGGTGAGCGTACCTCGATATCTTAATCATTTTTGATGGATTATGAGAAGATAGCCAATGAATAAGAGATATAAATCCTACACATTCTTAAACAAGTTTTGCACAAAACAACATGATACAAGTATAGGATAAAAACAATATCGTCACAAGTATGATTATGCCATAAGCATCCATAGGAGATTATAAAACTTTAGTCTAAGTAAATGCACACGAGTTTTAAAAACATCATGCAAGGTCTCATTTTCAAAAGATCTTAAAAACACAAATATTTATTGAAGACCCTGATTTAAAAAAAAATTGAAAACTTATTTTACAATTAAGGCACAAATAAAAACATGCATAATAATAAAATGCATATTTAAATGAGGAGATACAGTTTACCAATTACGCCATTTCCATGGGTTATGTCTTTCCCGTTGTTGATGGTATCTTCCCCTTTGAAAATCATCTTGTTGATGATAGCTCTTCCAATTGCTCTATTTCCAAGGATTGTATCATTTCCATTGTTGATAGTGTCTTTATCTTGGAAATTCATTTTGGTGATGTCTTCTCCTTTGATCAAATGAGACGGTCATTTGATGTCTTCTTGGCGGCATAAATTTTCCTTGATTATTATTCCGTCGGGTACCTAATATGACATTGCTTTGTGGTACCCTCAAGTGTTTGGGTCCTTTGGGATTAGCTTTGAGACTTTTAGGTCTCCAATAATGATTAGGGATATTTGTAGCCCGACATGTATTTACCATATGACCCTTTTTACCACAATAGAAGAATGTAATAATTTTAGAAGTGTAATGACCAACATGCTTAGAGACTTGATTATTTTTCATATGATTAACAACATTTGACTTATGATCTAGTCCTTTATCACAATTATGAATATCAACAATATTGGACATTTTATTGGTACTCAAGTTGAATTTTGATAAATCATTTTTCATACAATTAATATCCTCAACAAGAGCACTATTTTCTTTTTCAAGGTTTCTAACATTGTCAAGTGTGGTGGTGTGAGCACATGATAGTGATTCATAGGAAGTATATAAACTATCCTTATCATTTTTTTAAAATATTGAATTCTTTTTTCAAATTTTTGTATTTAACAAGCAAGCTTTGGAATTCATTTTGAAGTTCATCATAATCATTAAGCAAATCACTATAATCATTTTGTAATCCATTATCATAAGAAATAGAAGGTTTAGAACTTACCTCGTTTTCTTGAAGCCCATCGAGACAACATTCATATTCATCATTGTTGGAGGTTGTAGGAAGCTCATCCCACGTTGTTGGGTTTGAAGTTGTACCAATTTGAGAAGTAGATGCTTTTGAGTGGCTCCTTTCATTTGCATATACTTCTTCTAATTTTCTCCATACTTCATGTGCCGATTTAATTCCTACAATATGATCATATTCCAAAATGGTAAGTGAACAATACAAAATATTAAGAGCTTTACCATTTAAGGAGATGATTTTATTCTCTTCATCATTGAGCTCCTTGAGGACTTTGGAGGTGTGTGGTGTATCTTTTTATCGGAATAGATTTTCCATTGACGACCGTGTTCCAAATATCGAATCCGCAACCTTGTAGATAGCATTCCATTCTTTCTTTCCAAAATGTACAATTTTTGGAGTCAAATAGTGGTGGCTTGGTGGTGGAGGCGTCGGTAAGGTAGAATTCATTCGTAGCCGATGATCGTTCCTCTTTACTCGCGATGTGAAACGAGCTTGCCAAAGAGTTTGACTTTGATACCACTTGTAAGTCAAGCTGACTCACGATAATCTAGAGGGGTGTGAATAGATTATCTCCATCTTTTGATTATGCCCTCTTTTTCAAACAAATAAGCGAAGACAATAATAAAGGTGCGGGAAGTAAACAACACACGTCGATTTATAGAGGTTCAACCCACCTAGGGCCTAATCCTCTACCACCCTAGATATCCGGATAGATTTCAAAAAGAAAAAAATATTTTATTAATTACCAAAATTAATACAACATCACCTTGAAGAGCACCACACTCTTCTTCAACAACACCTTGAGATTACCATAATCTCTCTTGAAGGTTACTACAATCTTCCTTCAACGGCACTTTGTGAAGATCACCATAATCTTCAATCTTGAAGAACACCAAATTCTTCAAACAAAATTCAAGAGCACCCCACTCTTGAAATTCCTATCACCTAGATCTCCCAAGTGTATTCTTTCCACAAGAATACTCACAAGGATGTCTTGTGTTGAATGATGACCAAAATCAAGATTACAACTCATAATTAATAATACAATTTGAGTGCAAGTGTAATCAAGAAATAAAGCCTAGACCTCAAAGATGTGAAAGTGATAAGCTAGGAAAATTACAACAAGAATAATAACAATGAAGAGCTAATGTGTTTTCTTGAATGTATCTTGTTGTGTTGTATCTCAATTGTTATTTTGGTTGCTCCAACTCTTCCTCTATTTATAGGAGAGTCTTCAAGATTGGATCTCCAACGTAGCTCCTCTATCTTCACTTTTGTCTACAAAAAGAAGATCACAAGATGTAGAAATAATGTACAAAATTGATAAAGTAAATCTTGCTGATATGGATGTCCAACGGTACAAATTTTGTTGTCAAAAGATTACAGGGCAAACGGTCGTGCAGAGATAGAAATTCAAATTTAGATCGCACAAATTTACACAAGGCGGCCGGTCGATGAGGGGTCCGATCGGTCGATCCCATGCCCAGCCGATCTCCCTTTCAATTTTGAAGAACAGAACGAAACTCGCACAAGCAGGCACCGGTCGACCCCAGGGGCGACCGGTCGATGGCACCAAAAAATTTCAATCTCATTTTCGGTTTCAACGTTAATAGCCTTAGGTACGGGTTGCCTGCAGGGCGACCCGTTGACCTCAAATAGAGGTGTTGTCCGATTTTTGTCAAAAATAAACTTCAAAAATACTCCCGAAAAATTAGTAAAAATATTTAAACCGATCGGAGTATTTGGACAACATTAAAAATATCGTTTTGATGTAAAAACTCATTAACACAAAATCATCAAAAGTGTTGTCCAATATTTTAGTCGAAAATAAACTTGAATAAATACTCCTAAAATTAGTACAAATATTTTAAATCAATCGGGAGTATTTGGATAACATTTATAAACATTGTTTTGGTATAAAAACTCTTAAACAAAATCATCAAAAGTGTTGTCCAATTTTGTCGAAAATAAACTTGAAGAAATACTCAAAAAATTAGTAGAAACAATTTAAATCATTTAGGAGTATTTGGACAACAAGGAAAATACGTGGAAATGAAATAACTTTTAAGATAGGGCTAATTCTCGCTTTTTATATCGAGAGCCGAAAAAAGTTTCTGGTCGGTTTGCTTTTTACAATTGGACTTTTACAAGTGTTTTTCTCTTATTATCTCTCTGTCTTCTTCCTAATAAATGAAACCTATTTATACCCATCTCATTAGTGGGTTTCTAATCATCATTACATCTAACATTAGAGTGATTACAAAGGGACACATGTCCTTCCTTCAACATGCATGTTAGCGATTATTTGGCACTTGTCGACTCATCTTGCTATTATCCGACAAGTGGCGCGTCTATTATGCTAATGGGGCACTTAATTTTCCTTAGTTACATGGTTATCCTTCAAATATCCCACCATAATCGTGCCTAACGCAAGGCCGAGCTCACTCCGCGTGCCGTGTCACGTGCTCGATCCCGCATTGACATCATCGGCTTGGTTCTGTGTGTCCCCGTGGGCCCCACATAGGTATTAGTTGAATGGCCACGTGACTAACTTGTTGCCACTTCGGCTCGGGTATCATCAAGGGCACCCAAGTTTAATTCCGAGGAGGGATTCTTTGAATCGATTTAAACTTTATTGCCAATCATGAATCTTAATGGAGAAGAAACCTTAAAAGCCACTTGTCTCTCGATTTATGCCGCTTAACAATTAATGCCTCGAAACGGCGCAGAATTAGGGTATCATGATGACGACACGGGCGTGTTTTGGTTGGACCAAATCTGCGCAAGAAATGAAGAGATAGGACAACCCTTGCGAACGTGGGGATGTGACGTTTACTCGGTTTTTGAACTTGAAAGGACATGCCTTTTGAGTTGGTGTCTGCTTTTTAGAGGGAATTTAACCTATAAATACCCCTTTTTTCTCTCATTTTACACTTTCGCATTAACAATCTTCCGAGCAATAATCTCGAGAGCGAGCATAATTTTCGGCTCGGTTTTGAGTACGAAGTCCATGATTACCTAGTTATTCTTTGAATCCCATCTTTTCTTCTCCTTTTTAAATAATGCCTTTTTTTGAGGATGCCAAAACCGCAACTTTAGTGTTGAGGTTGAGATAGAAGATCCTCCTTCTGACCCCTAAATTCTTTCTTCTCCAGTTAGAGAAATTCCGCCTTCCAGTCCCAGTGTCGTTGAGCTGTCGAGTTTGGATCACGCACCTCATCCCGAGATCCCACTTGAGGAGACACATGTCATTTTTGAGCCGTTCGATCACTATATACCATGAGGGTGTTGTATACAAACCTGGGCTAGTTCGAGAAGAGCCCAGTGAAGGAGCAAGAGATTCCTGGTCCCTAAACAATAAGTAGGAAGTGGGAGAGATGGACCTCCAAGGCACGGGCAAGAGGGGTGACAGAGCAGGGAGGGAGACGAGGGCGCGAGGCCCGTAGGGCGAGGCGAGGTTGATGAGAGAGCGGGCCATAGACATGGGGATGCAAGCGCGGAGGGGCCCCCCGCGCGCGAAAAATGTGTGGGGACCCTCTACCAAAACGAATAGGCGATGCGATCTCTGCAATCCGGGAGGCCCTCCACCAGACTTATATGATCCCTGCCGATGTCCATTTTCGGTTGCGGACCAGCGGAGTGTCCCGAGCACCCGCCCGAGAAGGGTGTATGGCGTATACGCCCACGATCTTCATCGGGCACGGGAGTTCCCTCTGCTCCGTTGATTACAAGATGGTTCTACAAGTGGGACCTCCCACTATCCCAGTGCACCCATTGACCCGGGTAGAATTATTGGGTTGATGGTTCTGCATTCGACGGCCAGAGGTGGTACAATCCCTCGATTCGCCGACTGACGCGAGTTGTTCGTCGGAAGGCAACCCCTTCGAGTCGAGCCAGCGCCGGGGTTGGTATTATGTGCAAATCAGGTCCTGGATACCCGGACGGGATGGTTGAAGGCCTTCCACAATCTCTAAAGAAGTGAAAGGAAAAGTGGTTTTGGGTTAGCGGCGAGTGGCGCTCTCAGTGGGGGAGGGGTCAATCCTTCCCCCTTCTAATTTCCGATACAATTTCCATAAGTACACACCTCTTTTTCTTCTCTTTTTTAAAGCTAATTTTTCCTTTCGATCTCGGTCATGTGTCCTTTTTTTCTTTTTAGGGAACCGACCTTCCAAGGTCGCTTTTCGGATGTTTTTATCCACGGCCGAGAACATCCAGGCCATATCTCGGGCGAATAGAAAATCAAGGTACTAGCCACCGATGCGGATTATCGAGTGGCGCCGCGTGGGCCCTACCCACCGAGTCCGAGGCCGAGGAAGAGGTGGAAGAGGGAGGATGCTCAGGGGAGCCGAGAGCCCGCCGAGGGTTGAGAAAGAGGACCCACCGAGTTGGGGTGGCGGCCAACACGAACAGAGCAAACCGGCCGTCGCCAACAGGGTCTAGTCCTTAGGGGCAAAAGTCGAGAACGTTGAGCGGCCAGGGCCGGCCAAGGCTCGAGGTACACTTCTTTAAACTTTTTAACTTTCCTTCCTTTTGATTCTTACTAGATTTTCTTACTTGGGCTTATTTCTCCATAGGTCGGGCCGTGGGCGTTTTTGCCCGCCTCATCGGTAAGGAGACAACTTCTTATGGGGCGGGGCGCCGCAGCCCACCCAACCGATCCCGAGACGGCTCATCGGGAAGAGATCCGCCGAGGGAAGTTTCACGATGGCGTCCCGAGGCGGAAAGAGGCCCCCACAAGCAGAGAAGAAGGAGAGGGAGGATTGTGATCGATGAGCCTCGGCGGACTTAGAGGACCAGAGCCGACCCCACAGTGCCGCATGTACAAACCCCCCAGTGGAGCTCGACGGACTTTCTCGGACAATCTCGGTCGAAGGTCACTTCATCCCCTCCAAGTCGAGAGAGGGAGGAGGCGTGCGAAAGGGTTGCTTGGATCGCGGCCTCGGTGATTCGTGGAATTCACCAAGTGTTCCACGCCCACCGACGAGCAAATGAAGGGTTTGCCGTAGGTCGGGCGAGCCGCCCGAGGTGTACCATCTCGGGCCTGGACTACAAGTATCGGCAATTACGCCGAGACCGGCCGGGAGGATAAGGCCCAATATGCCATGGGATTGTCCGACCGCATCATCGGGAATCCTATGGCACATGATCGGAGGGGCGCGAGACACGGAAAGGCATCACCGGGATCTGCAGGGGCGTTCACGCCACCGCTTGATTCAGGAGTCTTTGAAGAAGTGGAAGAGCGTGGCGAGTTAATGCCGAGAATGAGTCTACCCCCGGAAGCGCGGGCCGAGCGAGACCAGCCCGTAAGGCAGAAGAGGAGCTCCGGCGCAGGTCGTGGAGTTGAGAAAGGCGGTCGCCGCCACGCTGGGAGCTAGAGATCGTGAGGCCGAGGTGCGCGGGAGATAAGCCTCCCAAAAATAGGTGGCTCGGGTGGAAGCCATCCGAGAACAAAAATTCGGAGTGCGCCTTCATGACGACTGTGGAACGCGCGACCGGCCTCGAGAGATCCTTCAGATCTCAAGGATGGCAAGACCGTGGCCGAGCTCGGCGTCGAGCTTGTCCAATTAAATGCTAACCTGGACGCCATCCGTCCTCAATTCCCAAAACCGGCTAGTGCTCGGACGCTCCTCCACCTCGTAGAGGTGGCCTCGATGAGCCTCGGTCGAGATCCTCCTCCACCACCGGCTTGAGCTTTTATTTTTCAAAGTTTTTTTCCCGTATTTTCCTTTTTTAGATTAGATGGCCTTGGGCCTTTGATGTAATGGGCTCCTACCCCATTGTAAATATTTTGCCAAAATGAAATTTCTTTTGGTCATTTGTGCATCCTATTGTATTTTTCAAATTTTTGCTAAGTATTGTGCTCGCTCTCTCTCTTGTTATATTTTTGCTTTGCCCCATTTTGTTTTTGCTAAGTACGGGCTCGGCCCTCCATGTATGAATGTGGTGCAAATAATGGGCTATAGTCATCAATATATTTTTACCATGTTTTGTCTTAGAATCGGGCCGAGTGTTTATCTAGGGTAGGCTCGCCGCTTGGTCGAGCTCCTTTTTACTTAAACGTGCATGAGACTTACCCAAGATGAGCGATCGGTGCTCGAATTTTTAGCCGAGATGAATGAGGCGGCGAAAACTTGGCCGAGGCGAGGCGAATCAAAAGTTTGCTCCCTTTTAGAGAGCTCACGGAATATCGGATGAAGGATAAACCCTTAGAACTATATCTGGAAGATGGACCAAGTAAGATGCCCAAAACTCCATGCTTTATTGATAATACCTCTTAAGGTAAGATCATTCCACGGGTGAGCAAATTTTTCCCCGCTTAGGTATTCGAGCACATACACCCCATTCGACATAATTTCTTGACTCGGAATGGTCCTTCCTGTCGGTGTTAATGGGTTGGGCTTGATCCTGGTCACCTCTTTTAGAACAAGGTCACCACCCGAAACCTTCTCTCCTTCACTTGAATTGTAGTACCTTTTATTCCTTTATTGGTATACAACATTTCTCATCTCGGACTACAATTTCTCTCTTCCAAAGTAGATCCAACTCAGCTTCGGTGCGACCTCATTACTTTATTTAGAAAAATTTGCTACCCTAAATGTAGGGCTCCCGTTTCCACAGGCATAACGGCCTCAAATATAGCCAACGAAAAAGGCGTCTCCCGTGGGCGCCGATGCATCGTTTTGTACGACCATAACACACTCAATGACTCCTCGGGCCAATTTTGCTTAGATTCTTCCACGGCTGATTTTAGGGTATACTTGAGTATCTTGTTTCTGCACCGACACCTGCCAGGTATCGCGGATGGTACGGGGTAGAAAAATGATTCTTAATGTGGAAGCCTTCGCAAAAATTTCAAAATCTTCGATTATCGATCTGCTTTCCATTATCCATGACAATCGAATACCGTATCCCAAACCTACAGATGATAGACTTCCACACAAAGCTGACAATGTTTTACTCATCTATTTTAGCCAGGGGTTCCGCCTCAGCCCATTTTGTAAAATAATCCACCGCCACAACAACCACCTCACGCCCCCTTGCCAGTGGGGAGTGGTCCAATGAGGTCCATTCCCCATTTGGCAAATGGCCAAGGACTAAATATAGAAGTGAGTTTTCGGGTGGTACCCTGACTTTGCAAATCTCGACATTTTTCGTATTTTTGACGAGTGAGATCGCATCCTTCTTTAGGGATGGCGGTAATATCCTTTGTCGTATTAACTTGTAAGCCTGGCCTGTCCCCGAAGCATGATTTCCACATATGACTTCAGTACCTCTCGGAGAGTGTAATCCATGGTCAGTTTGATAAGCAACGTAAGTGGGGACCGAATACCGCGTTTGTATAGAACGCCGTCCACCAAAGGTAAACCGAAGCTTGAGTTTGTCTTTGTCGCCTCGATCTTATCTTCCTCAAGAAACCTGTTCTCCAATCTTGGATGATTAGGGTCATCCTGGTCCGACTCGTTGCTTCATTGGCATGTATTTTCAAATTGAGCGACAAAGCGGAGAGCCGAGTAATTGTGACATCCGCGATCGTTGTCGGTGCCAGTGAAGTGGGTCGTGCTAAGGCATCTACACTGCATGTTGTCGATTCCGGGAATGCGGGACTTCCACTTTAAGATGAGAGAGTTTTTTACCGATCCAAGTACGTGTTAATTTTCTGTTCCTTGCCAGATTCGCCATTTATTTGGTGGACCACTACTTGAGAGTCACTATGCACAGCGATCGCTTAGGCCCATCGATCTTGCCATCTCCTAATCCCGGCCAGAGTGCTTCATATTCTACCTCATTGTTAGTCCGAAAACTAAAACCACATGGCCGAGCAAAGTAGCATTTGAGTTTTGGATCGATTATCACGATCTGCCCCTGCTCGCCTGCGGTGGAAGAGCCATCGACGAACAACTTCCACTCCTCGGTCCTCGATCACATCTAGATGAATTGAAGGGGTAAACTCAGCAACAAAATTAGCTAATGATTGTCCTTTGATTGCGGTCCGCGGCTCATACGAGATGTCGAAATTAAGCTCGACAACCCATTTTGATCATCCGGCGAAGTGTGCGGTCGGTGAAGAACTTGGCCGGGATAATTGGTTAGTACCACAATTTTATGTTCCATAAAATATGGATGGAGCTTGCGAGCTGAGGTAACCAAGGAACATGCCAACGTCTCCATGGGCGGATATCGAAGCTCGGCATCGTCAACACCTTGATTGTATAATAAATAGGGTGCTGAACAGAGTTGTCCAACCTAATAAGTAAATCTTGTCTGACGGCGTACTCAGAGAATGCAAGATATAAATACAAATTCTCTCCCCGGTTCGGTTTTTGCAGCAACGGGATTGAGGCCAATGGTTGCTTAAGCGATTCGAAGGTGACCTGCGTCTGCTCGGTCCGTTCAAAATCCTTATTTTTCATTATTATTTTGAAGAAGGGTTTACACTTGTCCGTGGATCTCAAACAAATCGATTTAGGGGCGGTTAAATCTGTTAAACTTTGTACTTTTTAACGGAATTAGGGGTTCGAGATCAATTATGGCTTTAATTTTGTCCTAGGGTTGGCTTCGATTCTTCTGGCTAACCATATAACCCAAAATTTACCCAAGTCGGCCCCAAAGTACATTTTTCCGGGTTTAACATCATCTTATACTCGCGCAAAATTGAAAAAATTTTATTTAGATCAACAAGATGATTAGATATGTGCAAGTATTTTACTAGCATGTCATCTACATAGACCTCCATGGTATGACCTATCAACTTTTCGAACATATTATTGACTAACCTTTGATAGATCGCCTCCCTACGCTCTTAAGCGAATGGCATCATTTTATAATAGTACACCCCACGAGCGAGAAGAATGATGTATTTTCTTCGCCGCTCGATGCATTCGTGATTATAGCCGAGTCCGCATCCATGAAGCTCATGAGCTCGTGGCGGCCGTGAATCCACCATATAGCTCATGTTAGGCAGGGGTAGCTATCCTTGGGCACGCTTGCTGAGGCCGGAACTCCACGAGACGCCTATAGCCCATTGCTTTTTTTTTTCACTAAAACAGGGTTGGCCACCAAACGAGGGTACAAGTGCCTCCCTTATAAACCGATTTTCGAGCAACTTATTGCCCTCAGCCCTCCATGGTGGCTTTTATCGGGCCGAGCTCATACGCGCTTTTGGATCACTCGTCGGAATGTGTAAGATCGATGTTCAGCGTGCATGCATGCTTGGGATCGATCCTGAGCATGTCCGAATGCGTCCACGCGAAAACATCAAGATTGTTCTCATGAGTTCAATTAATTTCAACCCGAACGACTCCCGGAGGTTGTGGCCACTCGCAGCTAGGCCCGGCGTGTTGCTTACCGACATCTTACTATGTCGACTTGTTCCATCGGCTCCCGCGTGCTTCCGATTCTTGCTCGCCCCTCTTTTTTCTCGTAGGCATCTCTTCGCTAATCGCCGGTATTTCCTGATCTCCGCCTCAATATCGTCATCGGTTCTTTCCCCGAGCCTCTTCCCAGGTCGTTTTCCAAATGGCAACTTTGCTTCTGCTCGGGTTCGATCTTCCAGTCATCTTCTACCGTCCCACCGGATTCACCTTTTCCATCACATTGATCTCGTGGGTCCGAGTTTGAGAGAGCATTCCCGTGATTCTCTCTCGGTTTCCTTTTGTGAATGGCTTCCCATCCGGAGTCGGGAACTTTATAAATGATATATGGAGACTAGCTTGCTTTCAAATGGTATAGCAACTACCTCCCAATGATTGCATTGTACTTTCGAGTCGGCATTGATGATCTTAAACGTGGTAATGACAAACGGGTTTATGTATTCCCCTTGTCCGGATGGGCTGTAACCCTCGTGGATCGGGTTTAATGTGAGCCCTAACCTCTATCTATTAACCAATAGTCGTAGAGATTGAACCTTGAGAAGATTCGAATCCTCGTCCGTACTTCCTTGAAGAATGAAGGGGCAAATAAGGCGAGAGCACCGCATCTCACGATGAGGATAGTTCTCCCCAGCCTCAAAGCTTAGAAATCTATCGTTTCATGGTTGAATATAAGCGTCATCCCGTATTTAGCCTTCTAAAATCAGAGATGTAGATGACAGGGCGAGTAACTTCACAGTCAGAGTGGGATTACGTACTGCCAGGAATTACTAAATAAGTCTTTATGATGACGGGAATAGAATAAATTGGAATACTTTGGTTGGCACTCTGTGTTAGAGAAAACGAAAGTGACCGTCGGTTGCTTCTCAGGCAA